>JAEQBH010000947.1:0-307500 GCA_016808115.1 Tetrastigma voinierianum
AAATATAATGTTATATTTATTATAAGGTTTAGTAGGTCATTGAATCCCACTTACATGCTTGGGCCTATAATTGTGATTAGTACCCAAAGTGCTATTTTAAGCCTATTCAAGATAAGGTTTTGAGTGCTTTTGCACTAATCATATCAGTTAAACCAATTGATGTGTGCGGAGTCATAGTTTCACTAATTCCATTTCGAGATTGTTTTGGATAGTTTGCGGAGTTTTGAGAACCGATCGGCAAGCATAGCTTCTTATTGTGGTGTTGAATGAGAGGGAATCCTCGATGATTTGAGCGATGAAATATCGGTCGAGTGAAGAATTGAAGGCAAAGTGATGGGCAAGTGCGAGAGAGGATGTAGTGAGCAAAAGAGCCGAGGAGCAATCCGAGATTTTAAGCTATGATTCCGAAAAATTTATTTGGATTCTTATTCACGCAATCATGAAAATTTGTAATCTAGCAAATTGAAATTTTAGCTAGGCTAAGCGAAATTTAGCTAGCTAAGCGAAATTTCTTTAATGCCTAGCGAAAATATTCCAATTTAAGCTATCTCCGCAAAATTTCGCTAGGCTAGCGAAATTTCGCTAGCAAGTAAATTCACTTGATGATAAGCGAGGAAATTTCCATTTTCGCTATCTGTAGGAATTCGTAAATTTGTGAAATTTAAGCTAACATAGCAATTTCTACTATATGAAATCTCATTACAATGTTTTTTGGTATTCTTGATCCCTGACGACCACGTTTTGATGTATTACCATTTAACCCTTATGCTTAATTTTATATTTTAGGTATTTTTGTATTTCACACTTTGGGTTGGACTATATAAACCCCCGCCCTCTTTGTAACCTAAACGACTTTTCATTTAATACAGTTTTTTCCCTTGGCTTTCATTTTAGGGTTTTCATTTGCTCTCTTACTCTACTACCTCTTAACTTTCATTTTCGGTGCCGACACCCCCTTGAGGATGACAACTCAAGGATGCTTGAACCTAAGCCTCTGCTTATGAAGAGGAGGGTTGCTAAACAGTTTTGGGGTTCTGCTGCGGGTTGTCCTCATGCTTTGAATGTTCACAGTCTTGCATTTATGGTTCCGACTTTCGAACTAGGGTTTCATGCATTTAATATCTTTCCATGGTCAATACTTGCCATGCGAGGTTGAGTGCATTCTTAATGGTAGATGCTGCTTGACATTCTTCAAATGTCATTCACAGTGGAATGAGGTTATACTAGGGTTAGATGGGACTTTGAATGTTTAGTACTTGGGTTAACTTTCGAATAGGAGTGGTTTAGGGTTAGGTTTTTATAGTAAACAAAGATCCGGTTTTGGCTTTGACTATATGTCATTTCCTAATGCGAGAAGAACAGAGGATAGCTGTAATACCCCATGTTGTCAAGCTAGTGACCCAAGCCTTCAAGGTTACCATTTCACTTTCGTTAAATGTTCTAGATGACGGTAGACAACTTGACCTCCTGTTTTAACAAAATCAAGAAAATCAAACTAAACATACCATTTTCAAACAGTGCTAATCATTCGTGGGATGAAACCATCCCGTGTTGGACCTAGACGGCTATCTTTGCGGTAGCTTGACTACGCGATGGAAGGAACAGGAATATAAATTTGTTGATTCCTCGTCACCTAAGGTAGCCTGAAATATAATGGCGAGACATTACAACTGTGCGCGAATATCACCATCAAAAATTTAAAAGAGCTGAGCGATTGCCAAAGGGACACAATTCCACCCTTTATAGTTTCCTCCCGATACGAATACAAGTCTAAGTATGGGTGACTTACATATTATTCTTCCTTAGTGATATTTAGTGGTTGGTCAATCCGTTTACATATTTCATGTTTCAATGCTTTGAAACATATACGTCTTAGTGTTGAGCGCCTTACTTAATACAACCAACCACGGGATGGTAGAAATAGGAATCATAGTTTGACTAGCTACCCCCGAGTAACATCTGTTGATACCTATGTTAGATTCTGGGGCGTCCCTCAGGAAATCTATTGTTCATATGCAACGGAAGCAAAAGATAAAATACATACTAACTGATTCGTGCCACGCGTTAAGTGGTGGATCAACAATGACTATATGCCCTAAGTTCCTCCTCTTGCTAGTAGTCAAAACTCTTTGCCGATTATAGTATTAAATTCGAACACGGGGATGGGTTTCATCTAGAAATGGTTTGCATTAGGGCATGAGGTAAGACTTTCTATTTGGACTTTTGGTTGTGTCAAGCGCCAAATGGTTTAGCGGAAATTGCAAAAGCTGGAAATATTTAAGCGAAAATTTAAAGTGAAGAAATTAAACTTTGAATTTAGGTCTGACTTGGCTTGGCAAATGGCTCCACATGTCCTCGGGTTTTATCCTCCTATGTGAGTCAACACGGGATACGATTATGGCCCCTTTTGTTTAAACCTAACATTCCTTTATCATTTTCTAAGGCTAGTAAAGACCATCTAAAATCGAGCGCATCTCTCACCGAACACTGAGACAAAAGTGATGTGTGGCGATAAAGTCGACATTTTAACCTAATTTGAAGAACCCTAACATGTAAATGCTACCTCAGAGGCAAGTAAGGACCATCTAAAAGAGCCCACGGTGCATCACTCATGCTTGGATCTAAAGCATGGAGAGTATTGGCCAAAACGATAACATTCGTGTTATGCAATGAATTTTGAAAATAGGGCCATAAATGCACTACCGTGACTTTTAGTACAAGAGGAATGACATGTAGTACACCACCAAGCTAGCTTCCTTCCTCTTCAAGAAGGAAACAGCGAGCATCTCTTGAGTTGTCATCCTCAGAGGTGTGTTTAGCGGTAGGGAAAGGAGAGAAAAAGAGAGAGAAGAGAAAAGAAATAAAAAGCAAAACCTAAAAAAACTTTGTTACAAAAATAAAAACTTACAAAATATCTTCTCCCCAATTGTTCCTCAATTCTTCACACCGGTTACAAAACAGAGGGGCTTCTAGACCTCCTCAAAGGTATGAAATACCAAAAAACCTAATAACTAGGCTAGAAGATATAGAGACGATTGGGTAATAAACCAAGTTTGGAAGGCGGTTGCATTAATTACAGAGGATGACAAGGCACCAAATTTCGCTAGAGGTGAGAAATTTAGCTAATTAAGCGAATTTGGCAAGGTTAGAATTGTGCAAGCGAAGTGGCAAGGCTTTGCGAATTTGGCAATGTGAAATTACAGCTAGCTAGAAAAATTTAAGCTAAGGCGCGAAGTGTCGTGAATAATTTCGCAAATGCACGGTCACAGTTGGCTGAATTCGCAATTTGTGCTGAGATTGCGAACAGTTTGCGAGTTGGTTGCGAAATTCGCTAGGATTGCGGGTGGTTGCGAAACGAGATTCTGCGAAAATTCCTGTTTTCTTCATTCTGCATGCCTCTCGTCTGTCTTCCATTACATCTCATTTCCTCACTTTTCCTTTGTTTTTCCATACAGTTTTTGGGCTTGTTGATGCATTTGAACTAAACTTCCACAACCTCATGATTGATCATTTGCATTGTGGATTTGAAGCCTAGAAGTGCATAAATACCTACAAAACAACCAAAAACATGCTCGAGTAAATAAGTGTTACTAAGATGACATGAACACTTCAATTGGTTTTTATATGACATGATTAGTAAAAGTACTCAAAACCTATCTAATATGGGTTTCAAATTGTACTTTTTGGACACTAATCACACCACAACCGAGAAGCGTTGCTAGTCCATATGTGCAAAATAAGAATTGAGTCTGTGGTGATTTCAAAAGGTTGTGATTCAAAAAAGGTTGATTATGTATATACACATGCTACTTGAAACATTAAATCAAAATTTGAAAACCTATATGAAAGACTCGTCTATGGGAACAGTGCGGAGGCAACCTTTGGATCCATAATTTTCCTTGGATTTCCACCTAAGTCTATTGATTATTTTTAGCCCTCAGTTGAGTCGATAAAATGCAAAATTTGTCCCAACTAGCATTGACATGGCCTTAAACATTGAACAAATGAGATAGGGCTAGTTACACTTCTCTTGCTTTTCCAATTACATTGCTTAGGATGCAATGCTTAGAGTCGACTTCACTAAAGTCCGTGTAGCGAAGGTCCTGGAAGTATTTCTGACGATTAAAGGTTTAGGGCATCGACGGATCAAAGACCACTAACTCTAAAGGGCTTCACCGGACTTCAGCCGGCAATCAAGCACCTACAATTAAGCTAAATTCTACCTATCCACCCGTAGCAGACACAAATCGATGACTCGACAGTGAGGCTTGGAACTTGGGTTTCAAGGCTTTCGCCACCCTCGGACCCCGTACTCAGGTTTCAAAGCAAAACTGCGATTTTTTTCTTTTTCTTCTTTTCTTTTTCTTTTCTTTTCCTTTTGGAAGACAACGTGGTCTTCAATTGTTGAGTAACTCAAACCTATTCTAGGTTGTCTGACAATACCTAAAATGGAAGCTGCAAATGGGAAGGAGGCATACAATTTATTGTTGAGCAATCCCGAAGTGCGTGTGTGACACTTAGCATAAGAGATTTCCAAGTTGAACATCTTTGGAACGGTGGTGAACTTCATTGTTTCAAGCATGGCATTTGTTCTAGCATATAGGTAGCCAAATATGATTCAATTATCAATTTAAAGCAATTCAATTTATTGATTTGAAGCAAATTCAATTGTTCAATTTGAAGCAATTTAATTATGTAGTTTGAAGAAAAACACATACTTAATACACTAGGGGACACAATAAACACAATATGCAAAAAGCTGAATATATATATATAATCTGGTAGCTTTTGATATAGCAGAAATGAAAACCTTTATGCATAACGAGCTGCAAAGAACATATCACTTTACTATGGCTAATAAAATCTCATCAAAGTGGTAGGCGGAGTTGATAAAATTTGAAACTATACATAAATCAAAAGGGACTAACCACCTCCTCTTTGTGTAGTGGTGGTGGGTAAGCTTCTTAATTTCTTGCCGGGATATCCGATGAGAATTTCTTTGGGCAGTGGAGCTTAGAAATCTGAGGTTCGGGTGCTCGAGCACAGACACTTTTAACCAAACCACTATGCCATCACGGTGGGCATCTTCTTGATGCAGTGGCAAAGGCATGTGCAAGAAAGCCACTAGTCTTCTAATGTTTTTACAACACAAGGTGATGGGGTGGCCTTGGTGGTGGATGTTTAGAGTTTCGGTTTGTCTTTGCGGGCATGGGCGATCGAAGGCCGAGTCAGTCTTGCTTCTTGATGGGTTGGACTTAGCTTTGGGGCTGGTCTTCTTTGGTTTTGATTTTTGTTGCAGTTATTGGGCCTGTGGTGCAGGTGGAAGTAGAATATGCTTGATCAGGCGGAAGGGGCTACTAGCGGTGGGTGTTTGACATCTTGGCGTGGCACTAAGTTTAACCGTGAGGTTGGTTGAAGGATAGGTTCTTGGGGCTCCCTGTTTCATGTCCACTACTCTCCTCGATTAACAAGGCGAGTGTTTCGTTTGTCAAGGCAAAAAATTAGCCCGGGGCATCTGAGTTCCTCGGGGAGCTTTTAATGATTCACTTTCAATTCCTCCCGAGGTTGCAGTTGAACTGCTCACCCAGTGTTCCAGTCGGCTTACTCATCCTCTTGACTCTCTTCCCTCTGCATGATCTTCTTTGGGTAAGCTTTAAAATTGAACAACGCAGTTGTCCAATTTAAGCTCCATTTCACTTTAAAGTCCATCGAGTCCTCTTGTTCGAGAGCTCTTCCATCTCGAATTTCCACCATGTTTGAACATTCACCACCTATTATCTCTGTGAAATTGTCCACTTGTTTGCTCAGGTCGGGATGGCTTGTTCAGCGGGGATAAGGGTGGTGGTTGTTCTTCAGTGGGAAGTGGGAATAACATGGAGGTTCAGGAGGTGCATAGAGGAACACTATAGGCAGGTGCACTGCGTCCATTTAGTGCTCTATAGTCCCTCATAGACTAGATGGGTTTGGTTTCTCTCTGAGTTGTTGCCAGGTATGGAAGGTTCTGTAATCCCTCATAGTCATATGGCTCTAGGGTTACCCTCCTGGCGTATTGCTCTCCATATAGGATTCCATTTTCCTCTCAGTCAATTTTCCTAGAACTGAGCCTTACCTTATAGGTTTCAAATCCTTTGGAATGGATTCTGCGACAAATATGGCACTAAAAAGCGTCTGCAACACTTTTTTTTTTTATTGCAAAAAGGTTAAAATTAACTAACGAAATTAAATAAATGTGGAATGAAAAACTGAAACGGTCGCGATTCTTTATTTATTTGATGAAAATTTGCGATTCCTATGGCCCGAGTTGCAAAGAGTAAGGATTACCTTCACTTGTGATGTGGATCACGTACTCAACTTATAAGTAGTTTGGCACCATCCCCGTTGCTTGGCGCCATTTGATTAGATGCCCGGTGTGAAGTGAGATCAACAATGTTTATATGCCTAGGATCCGCCGTAGTCCAAAGCTCTTTGCCCAGTATGAGTCCTAGAGGTGAACACGGGGATGGGTTTCATCCTAGAAATGGTTGCATTAGGGCATGAAGGTAAGGCTTTCTATTTGGACTTACTGGATTTGTGTCGAAATTGGCCAAATGGTTTAAGCCCGAAATTACAAAAGCGGAAATGGTAAAAACCAAATTTAAAGTGAAGAAATTAAGCTTTGAAGATTTAGGTCCTGACTTAATAGTAGGAGCAAACACATGTCTCTAGGTTTTATCCTCCTATGTGAGTCAACATAGGATGCGATTATGGCCCCTTTTGTTTAAAACCTAACATTCCTTTATCATTTTCTAAAATTTAGTAAAGACCATCCTAAAGAATCACGGTAGCATCTCTCAGAGGCAGACCTACTGAAGTATAGGTATTGGCCAAAACAATAAAAGTCAATGTTATTTAACCCTAATTTGAAGAACCCTAACATATAAATGCTACCTCGAAATGATAAGGACCATCTAAGAGCCACGATTACTGTCACTAAGCACGGATTAAAGCATGGAGTATTGTAGGAACAATACATCCCATGTTATCTGTTTGAATTTGAAAATAAGGGCCATAAATACACTACCCGTGACTTTTTAGTACAAGAGGACAATGCTTAACCCCACCACGAAGCTAGCTTCCTTCTTCCAAGAGGAGGCTTAGCCAAGCATCTCTTGAGTTGTCATCCTCCAAGAGGTGTGTTTGGCAACTTGAGAAGGGAGAAAGAAGAGAGAGAAAGAGAGAGAAAAGAAAATAAGCAAAACCTAAAAAAACTTTATTTACAAAAATAAAAACTTACAAAATATCTTCTCCCCAATTGTTCCTCCAATTCTTCACACCGGTTACAAAACAAGAGGGAATTATATGAAACCTCCTCAAGGTATGAAAATACCAAAAAACCTAATAATAGGCTAAGTTATAGGACGATTGGGTAATAAACCAGGATTTGGAAGCGGTTGCATTAATTCTGAGGAGGATGACAAGGCACCGCAAATTTATTAGAGGTGAGAATTTCGCTAATTAGCGAATTTGGCAATGGTTAGCGAATTTGGCAATGGCCCAGCGAAATTGGCAAGGCTTTAGCCGAATTTGGCAATGTTGGAAATTTATTTATGTAAATTCCTTCAATGAAATGTCGATGAAGCGAATTTCGCAAATGCAGTGCAAGTTGGCTAGCGAATTTCGCAATTTGTCTTGGTGCGAACGATTTGCGAGTTGGTTGCGATTCGCTAGGATTGCGAATTGGTTGCGAACGAGATTCTTGAAAATTCTGTTTCTTTGTTCTGCGTACCTCGTCCGCATCTTCAGTGCATCTCATTTCCTCACTTTTCCTTTGTTTTCCATTGATTTTGGGCTTGTTGATGGGTGAGACTAAACACAACCTCATGATTGATCATTTACATTGTGGTTGAAGCCTAGAAGTGCATAAATACCTACAAAACAACCAAAAACATGCTCCCGAATGGCATAAGTGTTTGCAGATGGCATGAACACTTCAATTGGTTTATATGACATGATTAATGCACAAAGTACTCAAACCTATCTAATATAGGGTTCAAATTGTACTTTTGGTTTTAATCACTAAATTTGGAATTAATCCTCGAATCTTCCAGGCAATAACCGATTTGTAGGTCTTGATCACAGAGTGTGGGCTCCAAGAACAATCCAACGCCCTTTTTCTTTATGATCTGGGACATAGAGAAATTCTTTTTCCCTCTGAAATTAGTCTGTCACCTCAAACCTAAATATAATGTTATATTTATTATAAGGTTTAGTAGGTCATTGAATCCACTTACATGCTTGGGCCTATAATTAGCCCATATAAGTTCAATGCTCCAACTTAATTAAAACTCTAGTTTACTTATTTGGGCTTAGTTCTAACATTCTCCCACTAGCCATAAAGAAAACTTGAAGGCTCATATGAACCATAAGCACTCATAATCTGGCCAAATGGGTTTGGGGACCCATTGTACTTTCCAATTTGGCTCCTTGGGTGTCGGACAGATTCCACGATTAGTCAGATTATACTATACTAGACCGGCCTCGAGGTAGAAACTTCTCATTCGAATCATTGTGGAAGATTACCAAGGCCTACTAATCACTCACACCACCTCCCCATGAAGCGATATTAGTAATTTCAAACATTATATTATAAAATATTGAAATAATCATTTTACCTTAAAACTACAAGCTTACCCTTTGACTTGATCGATTCTAAGTCCGCCCTGAGACAACTATGATCAATCACCTTTTAAGCTACTTTAGGTTGTATATTGCCCTATAATTAGGGTCATTATGGTTCCCATGTCTGGCCAAAGCAAGATTCTATCCATTCAAGATCACTTTGAGTGACTATCACTAATAGATGGTCACAAGGAGCACCTCAAAATGACAACCTACTCTCCTCAACTCTCTAACGACCCTCAGGGTTAAGAGCCCATGTGTGAGAAAGTAGCTAAGGGGAAAATCGTCCAAAGATAGTATATAACGATTTGCATTCCTAAGTCCCATTCAATATGTACCAAGTACATACTGGTAGTAGCTGTGACAAACTACTCCCAATAACTAGACAGATATCATATCACAACTACTTATGGATTGCCAACTTCCATGAACCGTCGTAAACAACCTCAAACACAAGGAACCCATATCTATGTCTGTTGCATCCACTACTTTTGAAACATATATAATGTGATTGGCCAAACAGAATGAACACAATAATTTGAAGTACCTGAAACACCAATTTTATTAATACAAACTAATTACATTATAAACCATGAAACTCAAAACTATAGAGTACATCGAGACCTATGTTGTATACATGAGAGTCAAACACTTTAGTCTTAAGTGCTTTAGTAAAAGGATATGTTAGGTTATCCTCAGATGCAATCTTTTCTACTATAATGTCTCATCTCTGCACAATCTCTCGAACTAGATAATACTTCCTTTCGATGTGCTCGCCTTTCCTATGATTCTTTGGTTCTTTGGTTCTTTGGCTTAAGGTAACTTATTTACTTATTATCACAATACAAGATCGTAGGATCCATGACATAGTTATGTCTCCTAATTCCATAAGGAATTTCTTAGGTCATACTGCTTCCTTATCTACCTTCAATGCTACCACATATTCAGCTTCCATGGTTGAATCAGCAATACATGATTGCTTAATACTCCTCTAACTAACAGTTGCTCCTCCTAATTTAAAAACATATCCAGAGGTGAATTTCCTCAAATCCATCTGTTGAAAGTCTGTCGGTATATCTATAGGGACCCGACTCAAACTAGCATATAATCTTCGTTCTCCTCGAATTGCTTGGTATATACTTCTAGCGGTCCAATGTTCCCTACCTGGATTAGATTGATACCTACTCACTATTCTAACTGAATAGCATACATCTGGTCTAGTACATAACATCACATACATAAGACTACCAACTGTTAAACCATATGGTACTGTCTTCATGTATTCTTTCTCTTCAGTTGTCTTAGGACACTAGTCCTCATAAATATTGATTCTATATCTAAAAGGTGTAAATCTTTTTTTGGAATCTTGCATGTTGTACTTAGAACTTATACTATCTCTATAATTTTTTTGAGAAAGTGCAATAATCTTATCCTTTCTATCTCGTATTATCTTAATACCTAGAACATACCTCTCCCAAATATTTTATTTGGAATTGAGTAGCTAACTAGATCCTTATCTTTGAAAACATCTCAAAGTTGTTTCCAATCAACAAAATGTCGTTCACATATAAAATCAGGAAAACCACTATATCATCCTGCATCTTTCTATATACATAAGGTTCCTCTTCATGTTGATCAAAACCAAAAGATTTGATTACCTGACCAAAACGTTTGTTTCATGCTCTTGATGCTTGGCAAGTCCATATGCAAATTATGCAACTTGCATGCCATGTGTTCTTAATCTTCTGTTATAAAACCATTTGGTTGCATCATATAAATGTTCTATTCAAGATAGTCATTAAGGAAGGCTGTCTTGACATCCATTTGTCATATTTCATAATCATAATATGCTGCAATGGATAGAAGTATTTTGATGGACTTGATCATGGCCCGTTGGTGAAAAAGTTTCCTCAAAATCGAAACCTGATTTTTTACTATAATCTTTTGCCACCAGTCTGGCTTTATATGTCTCAAATTTTCCATCTACTTTTCTCTTTCTCTTGTACACCCATTTACAACCAATGGGTTTTAACCTTAGGGTAAATCCCTGAAGTCCACATTATTAGAATACATGGATTCTAATTCTGATTTCATAGCCTATTTGTCCAGAAACCCTTATCCTTGGTGCTTCATGGCCAACCTGTAGGATCATCCTCATGTGACTCTAAGATTGTCAAAGATGATTCTCCCATCAACGTGAGCTTAACATGGTCTAAGGACCCTCCCACTACGACCATACATATTTGGTGTATCAATATCAGGTATTAGTGGTTATGGATTAATAGGAACAACATTATCTTGGATACTAGGGGATTCAGTCTTTTCCGCCCATTCATTCATATCCCTAATTATGTGATTCATGATGTATTCTTCTTCCATGAACTTGGCATTCATACTCACAAATACCTTTATGTCAAATTTATTGTAAAAATAGTAGCCTCTTATTATACCTTTTGGATATCCAACAAACCAACACAATTCTGACTTTGCATCCAACTTATCAGATGACAGCTTTAACACATAAGCGAGACAACCCCATCTGAGTATATGACTTAAAATAAGTTTCCGACCTGTCCAAATTTCCATGGGTGTCTATGGTATTGACTTGGATGGCACCATATTCAAAATGTAAGTTGTTGTCTCTAGGGAATATCCCAAAAAGGATAAAGGTAATGAAAGACTCATCATTGACCTTACCATGTCTAATAAAGTTCGATTTCTTCTTTCCGCCACTCCATTTTGTTGTGGAGTTCCTAGACCACTAAACTGAGATAAAATCTTATGCTCCTTGAGGAAATAAACAAATTCAATAGACATGTACTCACCACCTCGAAATGATTTAATGTGTCTCCCTAATTGTTTTTCTGACTCAACCTTAAATTCTTTGAATTTATCCAAGGCATAAGATTTCTTCTTCATTAAGTACACATATCCATATCTTTAGTAGTCATCAATAAATGAAATTCTCATAGCCACCTCTTGCATGGACACTAAATGGCCCACACACATCTGAGTGTATCAAATACAAACATCCCTCAGCTTTACTCCTTTGGTAGTAAAGGATCTCTTGGTCATTTTACCTTGAACATAATTCTGACATAGTGGTAGCCTCCTAGGTTCAAAGGGCTAATATTTCTAACTCACTAGTCTTTATTATTTTCAAATTTATGTAACCAAGTCTTAAGTGTCATAACTGAGTTTGATTAATACTAGTTTTTTTTTTCTTTTCAATGATTTTCCACATTATCAACTTGAATCACAACACAAACAATATGATATGTAGATTATTCATCGATGTGCCAATGTAACAACTTCATTTTCTTTCATAATAGAAATAAAAGTTTTATTTAAAGAAATTGAATAAGCGTAGTTACATAATTTAGAAACTAAGGCAAATCTTTATGAAATATATATAGTAAACAATCTGCAAAATATACTTGAGTCCTATAGCTATGATTGATTGATGGTATGGAAAGAATCTGAAACCTCTTTATCTTGAGAATCAAATTGAGTGTTGGTCGTATGTGTTCATTACTGGCATAAAACATGTATAATTATATATACAATTTGCACTAATAGTATATAATATAACTTTTTCGAAATTACACACGTCGATTACAAAATAAAAATTAACTTAGCAGGGAACTTGTTATCCTGCTTTGGTAGTCTAGCTTTTTCAAGTTAACTAAGATATATAATCTAATCCAATCTCAAGTCACTTATCCTTAGAACTAGGTGATTATTACCCTTTAAAACTTTGGCCTCTTGAGAAAATAAAATAGGGGGTTATTTTAGATAGTTTATTATTTTCTTCAAGTTAGTGTATCATACCCGCGTCTTAGTTTGATATTTAAGTAAAGAGCTGACTTTGAATTTGGTTGCTCCCATAAATGTTATTAACTTCAAACATAAGGAGTCTTAATTATGATCATTACATTAGTCCAACTTTAGGCTGATCTAAACATAAATCTCAAGACCCTTTCAATGGAAGGTCGTAAGCTTGCTAAACCTTCTTCCACTTAATTATTTTAAAAACTTGATTATTTTGAAGTTTATCATAGTCTGTTTATTCTTAAATTCAACCAAATTTGATCTCTAAATTTCTCTAATTTAGCAAATTTCTATAGTCGAACTAATTCTATAATAAGCACTATAAACGTAATAGATATAATTTTCTCGAACATGTAAGTTGTTTACTTTAATTTAATAATTTAAATACCTTGAAACAACAACACGACTTATTTAAATCCATCATTTTATTAATAAATTAAATTATGTATCTATTTAACAATTATCTATAAAAGGAAAATTCTTGTTAAAATATAATTTGATTTCTAATAATAAATTAAATTATTTCTCTATTTTATCTATTAAAGGATAATTCTTGTTAAAATATAATTTAATTCACGACAATAAATTAAATTTATATATTTGTCAAACCTTCATTAAAGATAATTCTTGTTAAAATATAATTTAATTCATAACAATGAATTAAATTATATATCTATTTAATAAATAATTCTTGTTAATATATAATTTAATTCATAAAAATAAATTAAATTATATATTTATTTAACAATTATCATTAAGGATAATTATGGGTAAAATATAATTTGATTTCTAATAATAAATTAAATTATTTATCTATTTAACAATTATCATTCAAGATAATTCTTGTTAAAATATAATTTGATTTCCAATAATTTTTGTTAAAATATAATTTAATTCATAATAATAAATTAAATTATATATCTATTTAACAATTATCCATTAAAGACAATTCTTGTTAAAATATAATTTGTTTTCTAATAATGAATTAAAGTATTTATCTATTTAACAATTATCCTAGGATAATTTTTGTTAAAATATAATTTAATTCCTAATAATAAATTAAATTATATATCAAGTATAACTTATAAATCTTGTTAAATTTTAATTTAATTTCTAATAATAAATTAAATTATCCATCTATTTAACATTTATCTATTAAAAGATAAACCTTGTTAAAATATAATTTAATTCCTAATAATCAATTAAATTATTTATCAATTTACCATTTATAAATCTTGTTACAAAATAATTTAATTCCTCGTAATAAATTAAATTACTTATCTATTTAACATTTATAAATCTTGTTAAAAAAATTTAATCCCTCATAATAAATTAAATTATTTATCTATTTAAAGATAAATCTTCTTAAACTACAAAATTTATTTCTAATCCAAAATAAGTTAAACAAATAAAATGTTTCAACAAACTAATGAAAGGAAACACGCACTTTAATTAAAATGTTTCTACCACACAAAACAGATTTGTGCATCAAGAATTACATGAAATATACCGTTCACCAAACGGATGTCTGCACCAAACAAATCAGACACATTTGTGCACCAAACAGTTCACATTGACTTATGTCAATTTCTAGGACAATTGCTGTTTGACCTTTCATGTATGACAAAACTGATATTTTTATTTTCTTTAAACAATTTCGAAAGCATATCGAAATGTAGATCAAATAAAAAAAATTATGTTTATTAACGTATGAAATCTCAAGATTTCATATTTGAAATCTAGGCATTTCGATCACGGATATTTGGAATCTAAGACATCCTTTTAGAAATTTATGATTTCATATGCAACGGAAGCAAAAGATAAAATCCATACTAACCGGAATGGAACTGATTCCTGAATCTTCCAGGCAATAACCGATTTGCAAGTCTTGACCATAGAGTATGGGCTCCAAGAACAATCCAACGTCATTTTGCTTTCAGATCTGGGACACTTATAAATTCTTTTTCCCTCTGAAATTAATCTATCACCCTAAACCTAAATATAATGTTATATTTATAATAGGGTTTAGTGAGCCATTGAATCCACTTACATACTTGAGCCTATAATTAGCCCATATAAGTTCAATGCTCCAACTTAATTAAAACTCTAGTTTGCTTATTTGGACTTAATTCTAGCTCCTTGAATCATTCATATACACAATACGATTCTGGCTTGTAGTGCGACCACAAATGTATAGTGGACCAAAATTCCATATCTCGATCTCATAGGGAAGGTGTGGTTTTAGTGAGGATTGAATACCCCGGCTACTAAAGTCGTTCACTATTTGAGCAACTCAATGGTTTGGTGAAAAATGGATTTCCTAAACTAAACTAAAACAAATGAAACTAAAACAAAAGGAATTATGATCGATGTTCTCACTTACAAGGATAGGTTAATCTCGAGTGCGAGGAAAGATACTAGTGTTGATTGTTTCCTTCGATGCATTTGATTTATATTTATAAAGTACTAATTAAGTGAATATATAATTATGCTTGTCCAAGGAACACGATATGAGGTTTACACTTTTGTGTCTCCCCTCAATTTCTCACACCAACTCCTTATTCTCCTTTTGGTCCATCTAGGTCATTAAATGCGATACTTTTCTGAGGCAGTTCTTTTTTTGGGAATCCTATTGGTCACCTATCAGTCTATACAATAAGACTATCTAGACTACGCTCGAATCGATCACCTCTCGGTCCATACAATCCTCACATAATGTTGGAAGGTGTGTCTCCTAATAAAATCCATTTAGTACTAGCTTTTACTAATTTTCTAGCTTCTTTGATTAGGTTGGTCGAATCTCCTATTAAGCGATTCTGCAAAGAGAATCGAGCCGAGGTTTTGGGTGTAATCAGCGTCACAAGGATGCCCTAGTAAGAGGATCGAGTCAGATTCAGTATATATCGATTAACAGACCATAATAATTCAAGGTTACATTGACCAACATCAGCAAAGCACATATTGCAAACCATTCTAGAAGATATATAAATCAGAGCATCAGATTTAAACAATCAACCCTAGAGAAAAGTTTAGCTTTTGTTATAACCCACAATTCTATCAAAATCATGTCTATTACATCCATAATAATGAACGAGATGAGAAGAGAGGAAGAGTTAGAGATACCAGCGAATATGAGATGATCACATTGCGCCAAACTCAACTCCATGATTCAGATGAGGTCCTCTAGTTGATGGATTCTTCTATATATTACACCAAATCCAAAGTAAAAATGAACAAAATCACAAACTTTAAAGTGATTCAAGAAGAAAGGAGGAGAAACCCTAAGGAGGGTGTTCTCCCTCAAAATTCGAACCCTAATCACGTCTAAAGAACAAATATTTATAGGCCTTGGAAAATGGGATAATGATGGGATCAAAAATCTAAGTTTGATGGTCCATCTCACCGTCCTTCTCCGTGGCGAAACCGAGGGTTGTCTTATGTTACATCAGCTACGCCCTTGAGAGCGAACTATGACTACGCCGTGCGAACCTACCGGATAGCTTCATTGTGACAAACCCAAAACTAGTATTTCTTGTCTTGAGTTTCATTGTGGCGAGGCACTCCTTCATAGTAGCAAACCTCTTCACTACGGCGAGCAAATTGTTGTGGATCAGCAACTTCCTATTCACTTGATTTCTTCCATCACTTTGCTTTATTTTCCTTCTAGTGCAGCAAAGCTTGTAAGCAAATAGGGTTAGGCTTTCTTACCTAAGATATTGGTAGCAAATCTAACATTTATGTTTGCATAAAACCCGTAGAAAATCATAAAGTATAAATGCTAACAAGATTTCACGCTTATCATATGCAATTAAAACAATTATGATGCATGTTTGGAGAGCATGTTTGGATTATTTTATGAAATTCAAATTTGGTTCAAAAAGTCTAACCCGATGCATACACCATTATTTAAAACCAGAACTATTATCACTGCAGACCAAACCTTCTGAAATCATTGTGCAATTACTCAAGAAAACCAAATACCATCATTCTCGTTGCAGCAAACACATTTCATGATGTGGAATCAGGCTCCGAGACAATACAGTTACATATCAGTGCATATCAAACCCCGCATGAGTTTGCTTCAATCCCGTAGAAACCAAATCCCATATCTATATATAAATATGTTTTAAATATATATTTTTTAAATGAATTGCTTTACATTATTCAAAAGAAAGTTCCCATCGTCTGAATCTCAAAAAGCAGAACAGGGAATTTACATGTATTATTCAAATCACTTTATATATACACCTCAAATAATTGTAGTGATGTAGCTCACTCACGAAGAATAAAAGAAAACGAATAAAAGCGAACTGAAATTCTGAATTTTCAATATTAATCAAGTCACCAAAAGCAAATAGCATAAGGTCTTATTTATAAGCGCGAAATAAAAATGCAATGGATAATCCCAAAAATCATAACGGATAAATCAAAATCCTAATAAAGATAAAAATTCAAAAGAAATACTAATAGATAAATCAAAAATACTATCGAGATAAATCCAAAATACTATCGGATAAATCCAAAATAAATTAGATAAATAATTAATAGTAATAAAGTCATTATTGGACTTGGGCTTTATTCGTTTAAGGCCTAGATGTGGGCCTACTCCGCTACCCCCCATCATTCCTCAGTTGAAAGAACTCGATAGAAGAGTGAAGAAGGTAGCAATCCAGCAATGGAAGATCTAAATGACGAGTCGTCATACGTATCGAGTAGCGTCGAATCGGAGACTAGTGCGTTTGAGCAAGAAAGCGGTAAAAGAACCATCATCTATTCAAGACTCATCATCAATGGTATCCACCGTCTCCTTAAGAAAATTATGCTTGAATGCATGGTGGGTGCGCGCTGCTAGCCGGCGCAACGAGCCAGTATTTTAAGGCAAAGTAGAAGGCTCAAAGTGCCTGGTAGGTAGCAGTCCTCTACATTGAAAGCCAGACCAATATCAATGTCATTAGGCAAATCAAGAAGATATGCAATGATCCATTTCACGAATGATAGAATAAAGACATGGCTCTTCTAAAGTTTTTTTTTTAAATACTCTTTATATCCCTATCAATGGCTTTTTAAAAAGCGATGAAATATCTTAAATATCACGAATGCGAGTTTCAAAGTAAAAGAAAATGTACCGTTAGAAGAACCTTTAGAGCACTACAATTCCTTAAGCGTGGTTGCAAGGAAATCAAATCAAGTGTCTGATTCTTTGATATAGCTGAAAAAGAGCCTCTCATGCAACATTCACGATTTCTCTCTTATTCCCGCACGCTACTCAAATGCAAGGCAGCTTCTGTTCTCTCCAGGTATTGCTTCTTGCGATTGGGGGTAGGATTTTGGGTAGAGTCTAAGTTTGGTGCCTGTTTGGTGGATTGACGTTGGGACAAAAAATCTTCACCCCAGTTTTATTTCTTTCCTTCAAAGAAAACCCGATGTTTGTAGCAGCCAGGCGTCTTTTGGACCCGGTTCGTGAGTACATTAAACAAAGCAGTTTAGGCAGATTACATTCACGGTCGCGGCGATCGCTGATTAATCCCCAAGGAGGTTGGAGTCGGGGAAAAAACTTGGGAAATTGATTAGTAGAGGCGGTTTTGTTGTGTGAAGCGCGCGTTTTCTCTTTCCTTTTCTTTTCTTTTGATTTTTTTCTGGGCTTCGGATTTTGTTTGGCTATTAGGGGCGTGGATGCCCCGTTGAGTCTTGCGGTGTTGTTGGCCGAAGCGGCCTTCCGTCTTGGACTTCTTGGATTCTAGGAGTTCGGTTGGGAATTGAAAAGTAAGAAAAGAAAACTTGGGACACAATGAGTAGGTTAGACTCGAGTTGAAAAACGTAAATCCAAGAAAAATAACTTGGTCGGATCAGTTACGCTCACGATACAAGCGATGTAGCTCATTTCACAGAAGAATAAAAGAAAACGAATAAAAAAGCAGAATGAAATTACGAATTTTCAATAGTAATCAAGTCTACTAAAAACAATAACATAAGGTCTTCCATTTATAAGCGCGAACAAAAATCTAATGGATAATCTAAAAAAATCATAACGGATAAATCAATCTTAATAGATAAATAAAAAATCTTATCGAATAAATCCAAAAAAATACTATCGGATAAATCCAAAAATAAAATTAGATAAATAATTAATAGTAATAAAGTCGATTTTATTGGACTTGAGAGCTGTTCGTTTAGGCTTTAGATAGATTCTGTAGTGCCTATCGTAGACTTGGGCTTAGTTAACCATATATATATATATATATATATATATATATATATACACAAAACTTGATGCTAGGGATCAATCACAAATCATACATTATCTAACCTTGTTTGAATGCAGGAATCAAGATTGGTATGGTCGAAGTCTCATAAGCATAAACAGTGCCCAAGTGAAAACTGAATTCATATGGATTATAAGGGTTTCAAGCCCAAACCGACTTATATTAAATCCCGTGATTCAAAATGGATGTTTTGCAAATAAAACACAAAACCAGAAAATAATATAATTCATAATGATTAAACCATGTTCGCTCTGATATGACTTGAAGGAACAAAACACAAATTTTATGGTGAAAACCATCACCCTGAAAACCCTAAGATCATTAAGAATCATAAAGTGTTCTTTAAGAAAGCGTACATGAATCTATTGGAAATTGATAAACCTGAAAGTATTTGACCTTCCAAATTTCAATGATGTCCAGAAATGTCAAATAGAGTTCCTCAATCTTATCTGTTTCTTTATGAGTGAATGAGTACTTCCAAAATGACTGAACAATGGTTGACTTTGAGGACCAAGACCCCTTTAATTTATGATAGAAAAGTGATACTTCAAAGTATCTCTTCTTTATTACTATTTTATTTTAGCCTATTATCAAAATAAAATATTTTGCCTCTACACGTAAAGAAATACAATGCAACAAACATAAAGCCTTTTTTTTTTAGAGTGTTTATAGGAATCACTTGAATAAGGCTATAGTCTAGTAAAATCTTGTGGATTCACAATAGAAATTAAACACATATGAGCCCAGTTATTAGATTAATAAATAATCCAACAATCTTCCCTAAAATCAAAGACAAACTGGGATTAGAATCATAAATTACTCATCTTGGCAGTACTGTTGACTTTTGAGTAGATTACAGCTAAACTGAATTATATTTATATTATGTAATGGGGGTATATGTACAAACTCAAACTAGGAAAATCGAACACGTTTACAAATCATCATCATCATCATCAACATCATCCATGCTATATGAATCATCAAGATCAATGGCCACCACTTTGGCTGCGCTAACCTTAGAAGAGGCCGGCGCGGATATCTTGAAAGGCAACTTGGCATTTCTCCCTTCCACAACAACATGGCAGCCTTCTTGATCATCCGCTTTCTTCAAGTCGGCGGGAGGCAAGAAACAGTCCAAGGACAAGCCCTTAATGTTGAAATCCACTTCTTCGATCGTCCAACTCTCCTCCATGCGCGTCCTTGAATGGCTGTCGGAGTTCTCCCCGAAGCGGAAGAGGGAAACGGAAGTGGTGCCGGCATGAGCGATATTGAGGCCGTCGACGGTGCGGTAGTCTTGTATGAGAGACTCGCGGTGGTTCCCAGGAACGCCGTCGCTAGCGGGGGACTTGATTCTGAGGAGGTGGGAGTCGGAGAGTTGCACAAGGAGGCCTGTTCTTTGGCTGAAGTAGCCCCATACGGTGTGCCTCATAATCTCCGTTTTGCACTTCACTGCTCTTAGAGTCCAGCGCCTCAATCTCAAGCTTCAGTGTAAACAGTCTACTATTAGTCGTCTTCTCCCTATACACTGAATTCGAAAATAGATTTCCGTCGTCCTCGGATCAAGACCCTGCCTGCTCCTTTAATATAAACACTTTATTTTGTTTTAAAGCAATTAATTCCATGGGCATAAAGTTTTTTTCTTTTATATTTAATTCACTTTTCATTGCCATTGTTGGCAAAACTCTGGTATTGAATACGAAACCGAATCTCACGAGAAGACCCATTCCACCCTTTTTTTACCCTCTGAGCCATGCCTCCATGATGAGGCATTAGAGTCATTAACCCAATTAAATCCTTTAATAAACCTTCCACTCCTTTTAGAACCCGAGAAATAGTTAAAAAAAAAATTAAATTTCTTAGTCTTAATATAAAAATAAAGATATGAAATGAGTTTGAATAAATATATAAAATTAATTTATTAAGTTTTAAAAATAAAATTCTTCAATTTTTGTTTTTTTCTTCTCTCTATTTTTTTCTAGTACTTGTACTTTTCAAATTCAAACTGGAGCCTTAGGATTCAAACTAATAACAAACAAACCTAAGACTGCCATCTACCCAAGGAAATATTGAAAGGAATAATAGTTTCATGAAGTGAATAAGGGAGGATATTACTTTTTAATTCATATTTTATAAATGGTTTATATATAATTTACTTTTAGAAAGTAATGAATATATAAATAAATAACAAGAGGGCAGGACATACGTGCGCCGAACTCATACCAACTAATCCATTGGGTTTCAATCCTTGACCAAACGAACGCGCAAAAGATAGTGTTTGACATTGTTTCTTAATTTTCCTAGTCCTATATTGACTTTTTTTTTATTTAATCATGAATGAATTTACAACTTGGGGGCTAAGAAATTCATATGCATCCTCTAGAAAACAAGCAAATTGATTGTTCAACAATCTGATAACTAGGGTTACTTTCATGCTCTTCTTTGGAAAAGTGAAAGACATGGATTAATGCCTGGCCTTGGACAATTGTAAGAAGATTCTAGAAATCCAAGAAATTGGTAAAATATTTGTGACACTATCTATATATGTTTTTAATGATTACATTCATTCATTTATCGTTTTAATTATAGATTTTTGATAAAGGTGTAAGGAGAGATGTGAAGGAGAAGAAGCTGCGAGGATTGCAAAAGAGGTGGAATCTTGGGAGCCATTGATAAAATTTTTATATGAATGTTTAAAGGCGATCATATCCTTGAAAGATACGCGTTGTGACCAAAAAAGTAGAGAGTAATTCAGTAGAATTCAGAACAAAGTTCCACCATTATCTTACCTTCTGATGAGGTGATGATGATCAAAGAATGGAAGAGAGGAAAGCACCTGTAAGGTACGGCGAAGGGCCTGGGTGGGCCACAGGAGGCAGGAATGGTGCCACAGGTGCATCTTGACCACAACGCCGTCACTGCCGGCGCTGATTTTACAACCAGAACCAACCAGTTCCGGCACCAAATCCGGCCTCTTCTGCCATAGCACAAACCCACCCATCTCTCCACCACCATGACGGACGCCCTTCACCTTCATCGCCTTGCTATTCTTGCAAACTTCGCCGGCGGTGAACTCCGACGCCACCATCTTCACCTTTCCCATGGCGTACATGCTGTCTATAGAGTTCAAAGCCGTCTCCCCTCCCGCCGCCGCTATGTACTGCTGAACTATATATTTCGCCATGGAAGCCTCCTGCGTTT
Organism: Tetrastigma voinierianum; assembly: GCA_016808115.1. NCBI lineage: Eukaryota > Viridiplantae > Streptophyta > Magnoliopsida > Vitales > Vitaceae > Tetrastigma > Tetrastigma voinierianum. The sequence continues at coordinate 21,951 of JAEQBH010000947.1, forward strand.
CAAAACAAAAAAAAACATAGCCTATAAAAATCAGGAAAAAACAATAAAAGTTATGTAAGGGATGTAGGGTATAATGGGTTTCCGTTTTTGACTCACAATGGGATGGTCTTTGATGCTTTGGTTGATGGGATGATGATCGGAAGGGACGGGCAGAGGGATCAGGGGAGCTCCGGCGACTCCGAGAAGGAGCTGGATCTCGGTGTTTCGGCCGCCGAATACGGAGGGCGCCAATCTCTCGGGGTTGGGTTTCATCCATGATTTCACGTTCTGCCATGATAAGGAGGTGCTCTTATGGGAAGCGAACATCTCTTCCGGGATCGGAATTTCCAGGACGGTATCGAGCCCATCTTCTCGATCGAAGTTGGGACAGAGCTTCCTCATTACACCTAAACAAACAGACAAGACAGACGGAAAAAAATGGAAGAAAAGAGTTGAACAAAGAAAGAAAGCAATGGAATTGCAGGATAAGGGTAGTGGGTTTAAGGAGGAGGGAAGGGGAGTGAGAAGGAATACTAAAGAGAAGAAAGACTTGGATTCAAAGGAGGGTGTCTATATCACCAACCGACCGCATTGCTCCCAACGTGCTCCACTGTCTATATCGAGGGCACACTTACCCGTCTCTTTTCCTTCCTGTCTTTCTTTCTTTCTTTCTTTCTTTCTTTCTTTCTTCACCAATAACTATTCTATACAGTTACCATACCACGTTTCTTTCTTTTATTATATATATTTTAAATCTTGATCAATCCTAAGCGACCTTAAACTTAACAATTAAATCCTTAATAATTCTTAAAGGACATGATCAACAATCATTATAGACAAGGGAAAAAATAATAAGACATTAGCTATCAACAAAAAAAAGGCAATTGTGTTTTTAGAGAAGTATATGTTTCTTATTTTTTATCACTAATATCTAATTATTTTTGTATTAGTCTACTATACACAAACCCAATCAAAATCAACTTAATAATTTATAATAATATTCCCCTTTTCCCCCATTAAATTACATTCCCCTATTTTCCAACCTCCCAATTAAGTTATTCATAGAAAATAGCAATTATTATAACTGGCGGAAGAAAAGCATCAGTATAACTAACTTAAAAGTAATTCCTATATTAAAGGGTAAGTCAATGTACTTGCGATTCACAGAAGCATACATTAGGTAAGAATGTAGGAAGAAAAAAAAAAAAAGAAGTTAGAAAGGGATGTGGTGGAGGCTAGGATCAATTTGTTGCCCTCTTTTCAAATTCAATTAAGTATGCTCTGAACCAGAATTAAATTAAGATTAGAGAGAGTGTCGGTGATACTGATACCATACCAGTCGACAGTCCTTGATACTGAAGAGGCAGATGCAGGGGAGGTGGTTGGGACGATATCAGATACTGTCCACAGCCCATCGGTTCCACCACATTACCTCCTACTTTTGTGATCGAACTCTAAATTAATAAGTCTTGCCGGGACACGTAATCACGTAATCAGCAGGATCAGGCAGGGAAAGGGAAGGGGGACAAGAAGTAATTATCAAATCATGCAATGCCGTTTCTCATCAAATCTACTGCTGGCAATGGATGAAACATTCTCGAATGGGGGTGAGGAGGGAAGGAGGGATGAGGAGGGATTCGTTTGTTTTGTAAGTGTTTATCGCTTAGATTGGATTTTGATTCTTGAAGCAGGCAACGGTAAAAAAAAAAAAAGATCAGTGTCAGAGGGGGACCACGTTCTTGGCTCTTGGGTAAAGGCTAGACCTAAATGCACCTCGTTTGTTGGAGTGGCATGGCTTTTGCCTTTTAGAATAAAAAAAAATCTTAAAAAAAAAAAAAGTTTGAAAAATAATCCTAATAATGTAGTTTTTTTATATCAGTAAGATAATTTAAAAAATGTCATTTTAAAATATTTTTTTTTAAATTTCGAAAACTTTAAATTTAAAATTTTTAAAATTATAAAAAAACACTTTTACTATTAATTCAAAATATTTAAAATTATAAAAGCTTTTTTTCAAAAAACACTTTTTATGTAAAATTTTCTAATTTTTTGAAAGTGTTTCTTAAAAATACACTTTTAAAAAATATCATTTGAAAATACATTTTTAGAATGTGTCTTTTAGAAAGACAATTTTTGATAAAATTATATTACATTTTAGAATATTTGAACTTATATTATTGAAAATTTTATTTTTTATAACAACAAAACTCCTTTTTAGTTAGACCCTCTTGTTTAGTACATATAAATTTCACTGCCTACACTTGTATTGTATTTCTTTTCCATGCCTCGCCTAAAGGCTAAATCTTTGAAATAAAAATTTTCTATATTTTTAAAAGCTTTCCATATTTCTATCCCTCGTATTTAAATCTTTCCCTACTATGTTTTTTTTTTTTTTTCTTTTTTGCCGACTTTCAGATTTTGAATGTAATAGTTTTATTTTAAGAATTTTTCATTAAGTTCCTATTTTACTGATTAAATATAATATAAAATAAGTTAAGAAAGTAGATGTTGTATCTCATCTTATATTTGATTAATGACAAAACAAATAAGGTATATATCACAGTATTATCACTGTACTCTTCAGCATTCATGTTCTATGTTTAACCGAATATGAAATATGATAAATTATAAAATATGTTATCTATTTTTTTATTCTTATGATATAAGATATATTAGGGATTAGCTCAAAAAAAAGATATTTTAGAGATATAAATATATATATATATATATATATATATATATATATATATATATATATATATATATATATATATATATATATATATATATATTATAAATTTAGTTATTTTGGGATACTGTTTTATTAAATAAAAATTTCACATATAATCATTCTTAACCCTAAATTTCCTTTCTCTCTATTACTCTTTTTAACTAATTAATGATTTTTATCATTTTTTTACCCGAAATCACCCCTCTACACCTTTGTATTTTAATAGTTATTCTTCCACATAACCCAGGCGATATTGTTCATGATTTACCATGGGCCACGCGTGATGATCGTCGGCCGGCCTTCGCGCACGCGCCATTGTCACATTCCGTGATACGGTCGCCTCGCACGACATTGATTTTCGCATTACGACGTAACATTTATTTACGCTAAAAGCGATTCAACAAACAAAATATATTCGATCGGAGACAATAAATCGAATCAATTGGCCCTTTGCAGATGCTACGTAATCGAAATGTATGCATTCTAATCACACAAAGAATATCAAATGCATGACTTAACTACTAAATGTTTCGCCAAATAAGCTTCATTACGATATTAACCCTGATGCTATTTCATCTTTTATCATTTTAACGATTTTAATTATATTGCTTTATCAATTATCAAAATCACCTAAACTATTCTTTGCAATAATTATTATAAATTAAATTTATTATTAGAAAAGAAAAAATTAAAACTTTTATAAAGTAATATTAATATACGATGTATAAATTACTTTTATATATTACATATTTTTTGTTTATCAAAAAATTAAAATTAAGTACTATTTTTTTAAACATCCAACTAATATATAGATCTTAATAGGTTTAATATAATTTTTAAAATCATATTTAAGAATATGTTTTTATTTTTTATATTTTAAATTTGTTAATAAAAAACCAAAAATTTAAAACCAATGACGTATTTTATTTTTATTGTGAAAAGAAAAACAAACTAATTAACATACTTATTATTTTAAAAGAGAATAAAATCCTCCAGGGTAGCTGTAAATTGATCTAAGGCCTTAAAGGCCTCAAGATCTACCCTATTATCATCTATTCGAGTCCCCTTAAAATCATTAAAGGTTTACCCAATTCAAAGGTTTATCCAATCCGACTCCCTTCAAGGCTATAAGAGGTTTACCCGACCGTCGGGTGTTAATTTGAGGATACAGTGGGATTAGTGGGGCCGGGACAGCCACAGTTATAAAAAGGAAAAATGACAATATAGAGTAAGAAATAAAGGCAATGAATCCATACATATTGGGGCCCAAACAAGAATTTATGAGGAGAGAGAGAAGAATGAACCGAAACTTAATTAACAATAGCAGGTGAGTTCCAACAAACTAAGAGGTACGAACTGCCGCCCGCTAATTACGCCATGTTTAAAGCAATGATATCATCAAATAATAGTAATAAATTTAAAATTCTGGTGGTATCACAGCCGCATTCAGTGTTTGTCTTCACATTGTATGTCTCGTCTTTTCTACCATAATGACTCATCACCCACCCCATGAACAGGTATTATCTTTTGATTCATACCATGATATATAATGATAATCCTCTCACATGGGGGGCCCCCTTTTCTAATGACATTACACCACAAACTCCCATCTTCAAATTTGTACAACAACCCAATTCGTCTTTTCCAGTTTTCAATAGAAAAATTCTAAAAGCAGAGGAAAGAAAAACAGTGGAAACACCTTCACAACAGTGTACAAAAACAATATTTAGTTGGTAGAGAGAAGGAAAATAGCGTATGTTATTAATACAATTAACACTCCATATGAACAAATATCTGAGGTAGAAACATTTTCTTAGTCATCAAGAATGGATAGGGAATGGTGGCTGAGGATGGTAATTCCTTGTGTCGTATTTCTCCATCATCATGTCTCGGTCCAGGAAAGGACTTTTTATGTGGATACATTGAAGTGAAAGAGCCAAGAGATGACGAAAGCGAAGACCATACAAGCTAGAAGGAAATTCAGGAATCTATGGCCCTGCCAGAAGTTTCGGATCTCCGGTGGGCGTGCAGTTGCTGCTGCAGCTGCAACATCGGATGTGTCGTTCCACTGCTCCATCAGCTCAGCCTGCTCGTTTGCACCAGAAACATTTCGAGCAACAGATCCACATATCCGCAGAGATTCTGACAAGAGAATTAAATTGTAGACCATCACAAATGTCAAATTTAAAAATACAGAGAGGGAGAGAATTGCTTGTAAAGTAGCTTATATAACACAATCTCTATTCCTAAGCCAACCACAAGGTAAGAGAAAAGTAGAGCCAAAGAAACAATCAGTCCTATTTAGCATATCTCCTCAACTCAAGACATGCCTCTTTACAAATGAAACTTTAGAATATGCCTCTTATTGCCCACATGATTTCCGAATTCAATCTCTACAAATGGATAAGATGCAATGGTTCAACTGTTACATAACGCAGATGTACCATCTAATATCAAGTTAGAAACAAGAAAGAACCATGTGCACAAACATGGTTTCCCACAGCTTCTTAACAAGATCTTAAAATTATCCAATTACACATGAAAAGAGTTTTAATTTTGGGATTGAATGGGTGCCTAAATTTTAGTTTGGCATTTTGATTCTCAAAGAAAATGCAAAGCAAAATTCTGTTGAAATTCAGAACAATGAGTTTGAGAAATCAGGTGTCTTTGGAAGGTGGAACCAAGTCAAACTGATGTTGACTGTTTCGCAACAATTGAACAAAAGGGTAACAATCCAAACAACAGAGAGATTCAGACTAGAAAGAAATCGGGTTCTAACTAACAGATATAGAGCCACAATCTATAACTATAGCCATTCCATATGTCATTATCTTTTTACGGTCATAGTGATGAAGATTCTTATCATATTTTGCATATATGTGAGAGGAGTAGTACAGATAGAACCTTATATCACAATACTGGTGGAAAAGTTCTCGTAAAGATTCCTTTGATACGTACAAATGCACATAGAGTGGGAAGAAGTAATAATAGAGCTCTAAACAACCCACCAACATTGCCCCCATCTGAACTCATGTCCCAAGCCTAAAGATCTAACTCTCAGCAGTATCAAATACTTTCAGAGAAGAGAGTTTATATTATGAGATGCAGATTATTTCTTTGCTTGGTTGGCTGCAGCTACTGTAGGGGTTAATGCACAGTTCCAGAGATATTTAATTGATGTCACACTCAAGAAACAATTCATACACCTGAAAATGCTAAAATCTGATTAGATTTTAATATAGTTTCTGCACATTGAGAACACGTAAACCATCAAGGGAAGGATACAGAATCATGAACAGAGACCATGAAAATAATGGAACTATATGGTGATAAACCCATCAGAAAGAAAAATATGGTAAGACACTTGAATCCACTCCAGGAATAAGTTTGAAATGTGATAAGAGTGAAAGGCAAAAGACCACAAACCTAAGCACAAAAAACCTTGACTATACCCAGAAGATGAGGACACTGAAATAATAGTCAACAAATATTATGCATAATGAGTGTCATGATGTAATCAAGCTCTTTCCCTATCAGACTGAGCAAGATAACCAGAAATACATTAAAATTTACGACACATGACTATTATGACAATACAAAAATAAACTCTCAACGAAAACCATGAACTTCTGAGAAAAATGTGTAGAAAATAATAAAAAGAAAAAAATTTGTAAAAAATAATAAAAAGAAAAAGAAAAAGAAAAGTATTGCAGTATTTAATGAATGAGAAGCACAACACAAGGAGGAAACTGAATAGTTGGGTCCAAATATGAAGCAGTTAGCAGGTGACCAAATTCCCCATGTTTTTGGGTGATAAAAAACATCCGGTTGATGGAGTAAATTGGCCTTGCAACACCTCCTTCTTTTAAAATTGATGCATTAAACACAATCTATACATTCAAGAATTAAAGCTGGAAGTCAAACTAAATTCCACTCTTAGCTTCTAGCTAAGCAACTTCCTTAATATAATTAAAAGAAATAGTGATAAAAAGACCCATGCAAATAAAGTTAATAAAATTAACGAAGGAACATAAGTACATATATAAAAATAAAAAGAGGAGTATCAAACAAATATGAAAATAAATAAAGGAGTATCAAACAAAAATAGTAACTTCTTATAATATAGGAATGATCCACTTTATATCAATTAGAAAAGGCATGGGAGAATCAGAACATCTTTAAAGAAGGGAGATTTACCAAGAAAAATATCATGAAGGGGTCTTACATCATCTAGTTGTAACTATAACATATAAGACAAAGTGCTCACATTGGCATTTAACACCCAAAAAGCATGAGAATTTTGGGAACAGGCAGAAATATCTAGGAGCAAGACCTATTCAGATCAGTTCATATGCATGCAAAAAATGGATATTGATTGGAAAGAATATCAAAAGGAAAACAGAGCACACACCACTTTCCCTATGGATAAAAATAAACCTGCCATAGAAATAGAATATAACCTTGCCCTATGACAATTTGAAACTGTCCAAAAATAAATACCTCAAGAAAATGTATAGCTAACATCAGTTGAAATATCAGAAACACCCTCGACTGTGTAATCACAGGGTATACCTGCCAAGATAATCTAGTGCAAGTTCAAAGGAGGAGAACAAGTCTGGTAAGATAGATTATTCCGCATAATGGAAAAGGGGCATGGTATTAGACAAAGAAATTTGTTAGTTTCAACCATGAAAAGGATAACTTGGAAAACCTGACAGAAGAAGCATTTTACTCCATTGGCAATTGGAAATATTTACGATGCTATTTTATATTCAACATTTATGCGGTACCATAATAATCAGGCTGATGATATTAATATTTTACTTAAAAGGTTCAGCTACCAATTCACCTGAAAAACTTAAGTTGTTAAGCACACCGCAAATCACAATTTAGATAACAAAACAGGTAAGCAAATTGAGAAAAGATAGGAAGGATGAAATGGGCAAAGATGGAAAGAGAATAAAATCTGCATTAAAATCAAAGCTTTTAATGAAAGTTAACTTTCAATAAACTGGAACAATGGAGCATGATTTCACATCAAACCTATGTAAAAGGTAGAAGAGGGCACCATTGATAACCATAATGGGATAGTTATATTTACTAACTATAACTAAAAATTGCATAACTTTCATGTCAAAAATATATAATAAATTAGAAAAGGGCACTATTAATAAGCATAATGAGATAATTAAAGTTTTTTTTTTGATCAGTTAAATGAGATAATTAAAGTTAGTGATTATAACTGAAAATTTATAACAGAACTTAGATTGCCAACCCAAATTTATTGGATGAAGCGTTACAATAACAATAACACTAAGGATGAGAACGGTTAGACAGCACAAGTGTGAGGAAAAACAGGCATCTAGAAGAATAATGGCAGAAAAGAATACGTAATAAAATAAAATAAAATATATTTTATGCACTAACTTATGCAAAATAAAGATTACAACTAGCAACATATAATAATTAAAATGTATCTGCACTAATCTTTACCACAAAGTGAAATCGTGAACTGACTTTTTCCTTTTAATTACACAAGAAAGATCTGGTGACACAAGAAGATGCCAATAAACCTAATAATAAGATAAGAATACCTCCAAATTGATGACATGATATACATTTTGACCATATCACAGCCGCCTTCAAAACACACATTTCTGAGTAAATTAAAAATTTTATTAGATCATTGTGCCACCATGTAAATGGTCTGATTTGGCCAATTGTTGTTTTTCATGGGATCACAGGATGAAACGCCGGATCTAACGCTGCCATGTCAATAGCACCTCTTAAATTCTTGCAAAACTGGCAGATGATGGAGCATCCTCCAAAAGTCTGCATTCCAATATACTATGTGCTGGCAGCACAAAGATCTCATTATGGCATCAAACCCATCGCAATGATAATCAATCATCAGAAGATTTAGCAGCTTACACTCACAACTTAGGTTTATAATGATAATCAAAATATCACATCAGGAACATCTGCAAATGCAAATGCTTTAGCCTAAACAAGGCATATATGGACAATAGTCAAAACTCAAGATGTAAACACATGAAAGACAAAAGGTAAAAGGAAATAGAGAGAGGTGTCTGGACACAATTAAATTCCAGTAAGACAGAAATGGAAAAGAATCATGAGTACAGTTGTAATACAAGAAGGACCTTCTGTGCGTCCCATCTTTTGCTTCACTTTCTTGATTCTTTTCATTTTATTATTGCCTGCCTTTAGACTTTAACTTTTTCTTTTCCTTTCCAAAGTAGAAATAATATTCTTATCCAAGCTCATTATTGCCAGCCCCCCATTGATCAATGCCTCATTAAACAATCTTTGGAGGTCAGAAACTAATCAAGAAAAAACTAGTTCAGAACTTAAAATAGTACCTGTAGGTAGATAAATTTCAAACCAGAGCAAGATACCCAAACAGAAAAGAATCATCTTCAAGAACTTATCATACCCAAAATGAAACTGGACGATCCGTTTGGTTACTGAGAAAGTATAGGGAAAGGGATTTCATGTTGTTGCCCAAGTGAAGAAAATTTCCAAAACCTCAATGTTTTGTAAGATTTCCCTTTCCAATATTTTCTCACTAACCAAATTGAGGGAAAACTCAGATATTTCCATGTAATCACATCATAAAATACAAAACACTGAGAAACCAGAATAGGTCATCATCTCCAGAATAATTTAACAAAAAAGGAAAGGGAAATAAAGAGAGAATCACTCACTTGAGTTTAGATGATATTTGCCGTTCTTAATCTTGAACCACGCCTGCGCGACTGGGTTTATGAGCGGCAGCTAACCGGCCTTGCAAGAACAACCCAATTCAATCGGAATCCCAGACTCTTGATTGGTTGCATCCAAGCTTAGTGACAAATCCTGCAATCCTCTCCACTTTCGCCAAATGCACTCCAATCTCCGGAACCCCACGTCCCAGATCCACTTACTGAACATTCTGACACAGAGGATTCCCTCCCCTTTTCAGAAACCCCAACAATCTCCATCCCCGACCCGCTCGAACACCTCCGCTCCGCATCGCCGTCTGAGCCGCCGGCATCGCCGGAGCCACGCCTACCCCCCTCTTCCACATCACCATGACACTTCTCCGCCGTCGACATTGTGAACAAGCTTCAAGTAAATCATGTATGCCCCCACAGAAACTTTGAAGAAGAAAACTGCTCCCCGAAAGATACTGAATACCCTCAACCTGAGACAGGGTGTATGGTGATTTTCTGGGATTTGTTCACTAATGGTGACCCCAGTAGCTCAGGTGAAGGCCATCTCCCTCTTTCCTGTCTGCCTGTCAGTATATGAACATGAGGCAACAGCCAAAGCCAAGAAAGAAAATCTCCGTGCGAAAAATACGAATTATATAATCAAGTTAGGTGAAAATGAAAATGAAAAAGAAAAAGAAAATCCCTGTTCTCTTTCAGCATCCCTTCCACTTTTCCTCAAAATCAGAGAAAAAATAAAAACTCACTGTATTGGCATTGAGCAATATAAATATATAGGAAAGTTTGAGAGGGAATGAAAATATATATATATATTAAGAATTATAAATTAAAAATTTTCAGGAATTAATATACTTTCAAATTTTATGACAATTCAAGTGAACCGACATTTGAATTGAAAATTATAAGGCGAATTTAGAATTGTGCACGGCATTGCGTTCGTTGAATACTTGAACAATTAATTACTATTATAAATCGGAGCTCAAGAAATGCAAAAAAAACTCGTGTAGATTAGTTATATAAATATTTTTAAGAAATATATTTTATTATGTTAGATGCTCTTATCAAACAACAAAACAACCTCTTCCACCGACGAAATGGATAATTAATTAAGAGTGTGATTCATTGATTAGTTTTATATTGGTTTTATTTGTCTCAATATATATATTTTTTAATTATTAATAAAAGGGTATGTTTAATTACTGTATTTGAAAATTTTTGTTGAGAATAGTTTTTAAGAATATAAAGACCCCCTTTTGTAGAGAGTGTTTTGTATCAAAATTAGAGAATTTGAGCCATTTTAAAGGTTTGACCGGTTAAAACTTTTAATCTAATGTTGCTATTTGGTGAATAGAATATTGAAATAGTAGATTTGACCCACCTATTAGCTTCAAAAATCCCCTCGTTAAGAGCAGCGTCAATCAGATAAAACATTCCAAAGTTATCAATAACACTGATTTAATTCTAAGCTGACGCCCCCAAAAACCCGGGCGCTCCATCACAACCCGTCAACCCGCTGAATACTACGAACGTCGAAGAACTCCGACACTATTCACGAAAATCTGGCAGAGGCCTCATTCAGACGAGCTTCTACCCAAAGTACATAACATGTCCCAAACAACATCATAAGACATATTATTTGAAGAAACGACCACTCGTGCCATACAACAATACTATCAATATACATCAACTATATACCATAGTTTTCAAAGAAGTTAATTTATTTCTTTATACAACATATATTAAAATTCTAGAATTCTCTAATACATGTCATACATCATAAACTATCAAAGCCACAACCCTGCTTTCTTCAAAATCTACCTCCCAAGCATTTGAGCCGCCCTCGCACGCTCCCTGTACCCGAATAATATATTCCTCGACAGGCAACACTCAAGAAGAGAATCACCCTAGCCCAAGGCTCCCACTTGCCAGATAAGGCCATGATCCAACATAAACACACATTCAAGAATGCGCGATCCTACTTCAACGCCTAAACGACCAACCCACGTCCCGAGCCTCACCGACTCTCTCACACTCGCTCTGTGCTCCACGACGGAAAATATCATTTTCAAAACAAAACTGCTGTTTCGAAATACACTACCGAATTTCTAGTACATGACCATTCCTCCGATACGAATGTTGTATGAACCTCCAAACAATACATACTGTTCCTCCGACGCTGTAATCAGATCATCCCAACACCATTCTCCCCAGAAAATCATCCCCGTGAAATTCTTTCGCGAACCACGTTTGCTGGGAAAATCTACGCATGCACACACCTAATTTTCAGGGCATTCTGCGCTGATACTTAAAATGCATTGCCATTTCAACAAAAATTATATACCATATGCAAATATATCATTATGCATATATTGATACACAACAACATGTTATGTAAAATCTCAATCCATTTCACCAAAAATTAGCCTCATTCGCCATTAACAAACACGAAAGAATTTGATTCAATTACTCAACCAAACACATTTTCTCACAAAATATTTCTTGAACACTATTCACATGAACAGTGAAACCCTCGGGTTACTATTCACGAACAATCATCTAACATCGGTTCCACTTTGTGAACCCGAAATCCATGGCCATTTCCGACCTCATACACATCAAACACGTATTTATCAGATAAATCACGACACAAACACCCAATCAATTCCTACATCGCCACTGACCGCACAATCGGGTTTCACAATTTTTCCACACTCTGCCCGCCTTTCAAGGCCTCAAACCAACCAATCATCAACAAAACATTTAAACAAAGGTAACTCAAGTAGGATAAAACTCCTACCTCACTCGAAAGTTTGTCGAAACTCCAAGAAACCGATGCTCACACGTTGCCCTCGCCGCGTGTAACAACTTCCCGCCCGAAGAACTGACATCCGATCGCCCGATCTTGCAGGTTTCACACTCTCTCACTAAAAATAAAAACCTAAGCCATACCGTAGCGTTTTCTCTCCCCTTTCACGCTGTCTCTCAATTAAAGGTAGAGGATGACACTATCGGGTTTCATTCATTCTATTATCATTTAAAAATTTGTTAATATCAATCATGTCCCTAAGCCCTGATTCGACATGCGGCACTATCTCTACCGGTCCATTTCCATCATCTATCTACTTACGCAACTGATGCCACACGAAAGCATACGTTATAGTGACTTTTTTCACATCACACGTCGCTTTACTACACCGATACTCCCACACGGTAACGTGCGTGTCCCGACCGTCTTCTAATTCGACGTAAATCGACGCGCTAGCCAAATTCCTCGCGAGACTTATCCCAATAATTTAAATTGCCACATCCGGCATCTAAAAAATTTTGGATTTTTACTGAAATTACCATTTTGCCATTTTTCCGAAAATTGGAATTTTCTCGAGTCTTACATTTTCCCCTCCTTAAAAGGAAATTCGTCCCGAAATTCTGGACAATCACAATAACTCATATGCATATGCAATATGCAACATGCAACATACCATGCATGTAAACTAGTCATTTAAATATTAAACGACTAAACCACGCATCATCCTCAAACAAAGGCGACAGCGCGCCGCATCATTTTCTCTTCGCAGACCCCATCAATTTCCACTCCATATGCCGCCATACATTCTCATCGGGCCTCACGGTTCAAGGTCGCAAAACCCGATCACGCTTATCCAAAATGCACACCGGTCTCTCAAGGTCCCATCGTTGTCAACCCACCATTCCTAATCCACCACATTAGCCGGATCTCGAGTATACTTCCGAGCATGGAGACGTGAAATACCTAGCTCGTAATACCGACATGCTAGGGTGGCAAGCCAACCCAGACGCATCAAGGTTTCACCCTCTCGAGTATCTCGAAGGTCTAATAAACTCCTGGGATACCTTCCCACACTTGCCAAATTCGACCATTCCCCTTAGGCATCACCTTCCAAGAAGACGCGGATCACTCAACTCGAGCTCTAAGGGTCGACGTCAGACACAAGATAGCTCTTCCTCGACGCCTAAGTCATGGAGAAGATCGCCGTCAGACAAGCTCACCTTTCCCTGAGGCGTCTCTTAATCAGACAAGACTGGCTGATGGAGCTTCTCCCACTTCTGGCCCAACATACTGAAATAACTCCGCACGCCTCCCATACAATGCCTCATACTGCCATTTGTATACTGTCGATAACCTGTGAAGACCCGAGAAAATTCAATTTCGGAAAATGGCAAAATCGTAATTGATAAAAAATTGTTAATTTCGGTTAAAAATCCGTAATTTATTACCGTCTCGAATGGCCAAGCTGGTTTCACCGTTGGAATCGTGCCATGAAATACATTGCTGCGTAAATTCGTTAAATTCAGGAGCGGTCGGAGTTGACACGTTTTTCGAGGCATCGCGATTCGGGTCACAAATAGTTTTCGCGGATGAGTAAAGTATAGCAAATAATAAATGTTAGCGGGTGGTGCCTGGAGTAAGCTTGATGAAAATGGATGGCCAGGAAATAGTCTTTGAATATCGAATATAGGAAATGAAGGGGACATAATGGCGTTTGGGATTTGTTAAGTCGCTCAGGACGAAACACAAATAGTGTCTCATCTCACATATGAAAAAGGAAGAAAAACGTGAGGGGAAGGAAAAAATCGACAAGAGGTTTGGATCTCGTTACAGAGAGAGTCTTGGCCTATACAAATTTAACGCGATCGGCCAGTTGGCGGTCTTGAGACAAGAAGGAAAATTTTTCTAGCGAGGAAAGGGGGCGTGGGTGCAGTTAGGAGTTTAGACAAACTCCTTGAAGTGAGGATTCTCCTCTTGGGTTTTGTGCTGTTTAAGATGCATGTGATGCTTGGAGTTGGTTGAGGCGAGTGAGGGCCGTTTGGTCGATCCCAAAAACTTGGGATGAATTGTTTGGATTTATGGAGCCCAAATATCTGATCCGTGTGCTCGCGGGTATTTGGGTATGTGGTGTGATTTATCATATGGATTGTGTTGTGATGTGTATGGCTAGGGATCGGTGAAATACGGAGTTCACTAAGTGAACCCGATAATTTGGGTTTATAGAAGACCGTGCAGGGTTTCTTTGTTCACCGGCTTGATGTTCATAAAAATAATTTTGTGAGAATATGTGTTTGGTTGAGTGATTCAAGTGGAATTGCTCTTGTTTGATCATTAGCCCAAGTGAGCTAATTTTTGGAGTGTGGAAATGTGAAATTACATAACATGATTGTGTGATTTAATTTTTATGTGAATATATGCATGTTTATATATTTGCATGTATTATAGACTGTAATGGAAATGGCATACGTGCATTCGTATCTTATTTGGAGCATCCTGGGGTATAGGAGTTAGTGCATGAGGCAGTCTCTGAGAAAATGGTTCGGAGGGTTGTCTAAAAATAATATTAATTATCAGATTAGTCGAATTAAAAATATCAATCGTCAGACGTGATTGATATTCATCGAGAAGGAGTAGTCCACAGACAAATATATATCAATCGTCGGAGGCGGCCCCGATTGATATATCGTCGGAGGGTTGTCCACTAACCAGCGATAGTGCTCGCATACGGGGCTTATGCGAGTGTGAGAGAGTCGATGAGAACCGGGATGCGAGTTGGTCATGTAGACATTCAAAGTAGGATCATGCGTTGCTTGAATGTGTGTTTAATTTGCGACATTGCATATGCACTTAGGTGGAGAGTAACCCATTTAGGGGCGATTCTACTGCGAAGCGATAGCTCGTACGATGATAGAATTTATTATTTGGTACGGGGAGCGCGAGACGGCTCGTCATAGGCAGCTTTAGAAGAAATTTGAATTATGGCTTTGGTTTCTTGATGTACTACATGTATTAGAATTTTAGATTTTAATATGTGTTTGTAAAAGGAAATAAAATTTTAACTCTTGTAACTGTGGATATAGTTTGTTGTATTTATGATGAGTATTGTTAATGGGCCCAGTGGCCAGTTTTACTCATGTTGTATTATCATTTGACATTTAGGACGGGTTTCATGCGGAGTAATGTATTTGGGTAGAGCTCCGTACAAAGGAGACTACGGAGTTATCCCAGTGGCGTCGGATAACTTGGGCATCCACACGTGTTCAGCGGGTTGTGGTGGTCGACGGACGGGGTTTGGGGCGTCCATGATAAGCTTGTTGTTGTAAGGCGCGAGATTTCACCTAAGGGCAAGTGCTCTTCCCATTTCTATATAATCCCGGGATGCATGCTCGGCGTGTCCTCTGACTGTATAGTCCTCTCTGGCCCGACCATCTATCACGTGGGTGGAAGAAAGTTGTACTCATGGTCGGTAGGTGTGCCCGTAACTAAACTCTTCGAAAGTGCGTAAACGAGTCTACATCTGCACTATGGATCTTGAATTACTCCATGTAGGTTGGACTATCTCTCGAGATATCTGACTCTTGAGTCTCTCGATGTGAAGGTCATCGCGCGGTACAGAAAATGTGCCGACCGTGGCGGGTCCTTTATCACCCATCTTGCGTCATGTCTGGGTGTCGAGTAGTGATGAGTCACGAAATCCATCGTGACGTGCTCCAGCTCCACTCGACCACCTCCGTGCATTTGAAGTAGCCATCTTGGCCACGGTGCTCGGCCTTAACCTGCGACACGTGGGGCGTAAATCCAGCCTTGAGAGTCCCCTACGTGTCTCTTACATTGGCTCGATAGTATTGGCGGCGAAGATTCTAGTACATCTTCGTGCCACACGGATCACGCAATAGTCGAGCTTGAGTGAAACTCCACGAGATCTCCTCTCTCCGTCGGTCATTTGAGGGAACCACTGCGATCCTCTATGCGAAGACTACCATCTTTGTGGATGGTCTAGCCCTCGTCACCCATACATTTGTGTCGGTCACGATGGACACTATCTCGCGCGTCACGCGCTTGGGACTCGATGCTGCTCAGCGGAGACGGTGTAGCCACTAAACTCCCAGCGTACCTTGTGCACCTTTCGTTTATCTTTGTAACTTGGCTTGTCACGGTCTCGAGCATCTGCCAACTCCCGAAGCTATACTAGCCCCAAGCGCTCCTCGTGACCGTGAGCGCATCGGCCACCGCATTTGCCTTACCGGAGATGGTAATGCAAAGTGAAGTCATAATCCTCTAGGAATTCTATCATCTGCGTTGCCTCATATTGAGATCCCGGCTAGCGTGAAAATATACTTAGGACTTTTATGGTGCAGTACACCTCGAACTCCTCGCCATATAAATGTGGCCAAATCTTCAAGGCGGGCTACGGCCTTGACTCCGTCGTGTGTGGGATAATTTTTGCTCGTGATTCTTATTTAGCGGGAACCCTGCTTCTACCCTCTGGAGTACGCATCAAAACACATCCTGTCCATTTTTCGAGAACATCCACAATGCATTGTGCCTCCCTGCCCCTTATGCAGGGTTATCAAAGATAGGAAGCATTAGTAAGCCTCCTCTTGACTCTTGGAATGCCTCCTCATAGCGGTCATCTAATCAAACTTGACCTCCGCCCGAAAGGTCGACCTCGTCATAAGTGCGCTGTCGGGAGAAATCCTCGATGAATCTCTGTAATACCGGTAAATCGAAACTCGTATCGGCGGCCCGGTCTCTCCCAACTCATGCGGCCTCGGCCTTCTGCGGGTCGGCCACTTCCGATCATGACACCACGTGTTCCCGAAAATCTCACCTCGATAAGCGAAGCTAGCACTTACTTGAACTTGTCTGTGATGGTCTCGACAACTATATTACAATCCTCGAATGATACTCATGCTCCTACTCGTGGGAGTAGATCAAGATAATAATGTCATCATGAAGGCGCGACAATGATCACAGATAGGGTTGGGATCTGCAACAAAGATCATGAATCTTCTTGGCGCGTTCGTCAATCAAAAAGACATCACCGTAAATTTCAGAAAGTACTTTATAGCATCTGCTTATCTTAAGGATATCTTGTCTCCACAACCCTCGGTGATGTGGTAGCTTGGTCACGAAGGTCTTATTTTGGAATTGGACTCGCGCGCCTCAGTGATCAAATAAATCATCGATCACCATTAATGGGTACCGATTCTTGATTGCAACCACTGTTCAAGATGCGTAGTCGATGCACGGTCGAAGGGTCTTGTCCTTCTTCTTATGAAGCCAGGCAGGGCTTGTGGTGAAGTGCTCGGTCTAATGGGCCTTGTCCGGTGCTCCGTAATTTGGACTGCGAGTTCTGCGGCTCAAGCGGCCCCCATCCTATGCGGAATCATAGAGATGGGTGAAATACCGGCGTGGCACCGTCACAGAAGTCTCGACCCTCTGTGGAGTAGTCGGGTAGCTCAAATGCGGAAAAACACATCCACACACTCGCACACTACTCGAGAGTAGATCTAAGTCTACGATTCTCTCCTCGTCCTTTAGGGTAAGGCTTGCTAGCTTGACCCGCTAACTATCACGACACACAGGACTCATTATCTTTATGCAGGGCAAAATATCATGCTTGTCCCCACAAGGAAATACCATGCAGTGCGGAGTCCTGGCACGTGTGAGGCGGTAACCCTCCTGCGCTCGCAATCGATAACGACCATGCCCAGTAAACTTGATCCATCCCGAGGATGACATGAGACTACGACATGTCCATGATCCTCGAGTCCTTTGTGAGTATAGTCTTCGAGTCATCCACCTCATGACCAGCATATCATCCACTGTCTCGCCTTAGTCGGGGAGAACTCACGTACAAAGGCTCCTCGAGGTCTCGACCTCACAAGCCCGACTCTATCTGGCCCGATCACGGCGATAAATGAATCGGCGCCGCGAGTCGAATAACACTCTTGCCCGCCAAAGCGAGATAGCAAAGCGTGCCTTGCCTGGCCGGCGTCCCTGGCGGCTTCGGCCGTGGTGTGATCGCGTAAGAACCACGCCCCTGAACCACGGCGCGTCCACACTGTGCAGGCCCTCTCGTCTCTGCCTTGGCCCCCTGGCAGCCTCTGCCAGCAGCCTTGTGCCTTCCTTGTATATATATTGCTTGTGTCTTGGGAGGAGTGCCGTCGGCTCCTTAAGCTAAGCCCAGCTCCTCGACTGTCACCAGGCTGTGGAGAAGATATCTTTATATCCTCTCATCCTACATTGGCCCAGGGTATCTTTGTCGAAACCACAGGGATCCGATGCGGAAATGATCCGCCTCGTAATATCATTCTTGGCGATGTGTATCTGCGGCTTGTGGTAACTCTAATCTTGTCTGACGGATGTGTGACTCTGAACGCAGTAGACTAGAAGCACTCTACTTCTTTCTGAACTAGAAGAAAATGACTCTCTTCCTCTTGCTACTAACACCCATCCAGTGCTCAGAGCATCCTCATCTCTCTGCATGGTGAGGGTTATCAATACATGGATTCCATGTCCTGTAGGCGAGTCCTATAATCCTAGCCCGAATGGACAACTAAGCCCATTCACCGAATCTCTAACCTTGGCCATGTCGGTGTGCGTGCTCATCGACAAATCGGGCTAACTGCGTGAATGTAGCCATAATCCATCACCAGTCATCTTCCCTTTGCTTGACTCTAGGAACTCTGAGCCTTCGCATGCCTCGCTTGATATCAGGAGAAATGCTTACCCATGAGCAGCTCACGGAACTCTGCCCGTGTCATTGCCTCTAGGTCTCTAGAGTGCTTTTTATTTCCACCATACTTGGGCCTCACCGCCCAGTGGAATGCAGTGATCGATCTGGTAGTATGGAGGTAATCTCACATAGCCTCAACACCTTCTCGACCTGCATGAATCAATGGTTTGCCACCATCGGATCTCCTCCCACTGTGAATGTCGGAGGATGATGTGCCCTAAACCTCTAGAGGTTACTCGGACCTCCTATTCCTCTTTATGCAGCTGTGATGGCATCATATGATACCTATAGCCTCGACAAAGCTGCGATCAAAATCTTTGGTGATATCTGGCTTGGTACACGATGGGCGCCCTCTGCATCCTAGCCCTCGACTAATATCTACCACAGTTCAAATAGCAATTAAATATAATGCAGTATCTCTAAGGCATAAACACAGCCCCGAGACACTATTCATACACAGAATACAGTTCATATACTATGTCCCTGCATTTTTATGCAATGCGAGACAATTTATTCAATATATCAATTCATATTTAACATCAAAAATTTTATTTTTGAAAATTTTATTTAATTTTTAAATTTTAGCTCATTTTATTTGATTTTGTGTGATTTTATTTTATTTATTTATTTTTCCGGAAAAAATTTTGTGAAACGATGTTCATAAAGCGATTATCAACGGTGGCTTCGAGAAGCAACGATCGCGATCCAGCTGGCTTGACCTTGGCGGCTGCACACCGAATTAGCCCGAGGCGAGCGCCACGGGGCCGTGTCGTGAGCGCGCCACAGCGCGTGTTGGCCAGCCTACGCGGCGGGTTGTGTCGCGAGCGAGCGTCGCTCGCGGCGCGCAAGCGATGCCGTGTCGTATTAACTGGAAGTCGCGTCTGGCCAGCCGGCCAACCCTTGCCCCACATCCACGGTATACAAGCGGTTGCCATCATGACACCACCCCAGCCAAGCCAGGCCTCCTTTCCTGTCACAATACAATTTCTTGTATTGCGGCGAATCGGCTTTGCTAGCCTACCTTGTCCTGTCTGATCATTGTATCGTGACCACGATCTCTGATCACTCAGCGCCTCGATCCGCGATACAAAACTTGTATGTTGACACATTAGAGGCCAACTAGCCTTCCCTATTGCAATACACAGAACCCCTTGCTGCACGGCGGCTATGTCACGATACAATTTCCCATTGTATCATTAACATTGGCGATAGCTAACGGTTCTGCACCCTTTTTTTCTCTTCTTTCATTTTATACTCTTGAAACACCAAAAATACATATCCATATTTTTTTTTTTCCTCGTTCTCGATACACCAAATAAATTTATAAAATTATTTTCACTCATTTTCTTGATTTACCACTGTAAAACCTTAGAAAACAATTTTTCTTCACCTCATCATTATATATATATATATTTTTTTTTCGTTCTCCGATAAACCAAATAAATTTATTAAACTTTATTTTATTTATTTCTTCCCCGATTTTACACCTTTGTAAAACTCCCTAAATTTTTCCAACACACTATGTGCTAATCACTAAGCACACATACAATCATAACACATACAACATAAGTATACCATCACACATCAAACACCACAACCACCTGATACATGATCATAAATAAAACACATGCGGTGTTCTAGTTTTGTCGTGCCTTCGATAATCCTCATACCTAAACCTAACATCGAGCCACACAGTGGTGATGTTCTTACCGACTATGGCCTAAGCCCAGGCCCTCGGCCTAGATTCGTATTGCCTAAGCTCACGATACCAAGGCGTGAAGTTGGTATCGGGACTACACTATAGCTTCACACCCAGGTGCTCCCGAGGTAATCGTTTACCTTGGCTGTACGAGGTTGTGGCTCCGACACGGGGGTCCATTGACCGCCGGTCGACTGCGAATTCTCGTGAATGTCGGGTAACTTGGGGCACTATTCCACGAGCGTCCAATGATCTCCTTTGTGCAGGAGCTCTACCCAAAAATACATAACACATCTCAAACAACATCATAAGACATATGCATGAAATAAAAAGCGACCACTTAGGTATAATAATACTCATCAATATACATCAACTATATACCATAGTTTGAGTTAATAAGTTACTCTTATCACAGCGTATATTAAAATTCTAGAATTCCTATTACATGTCATACATCATAAAATATCAACCCTGACGGCTTTCTTCAAAATCGGCCTCTAAAGATGAGCCGTCTCCTCGTCACGCTCCTGTACTGAAATAATATATTCCTCGACGGGGGTAGAAATTGTATCCACAGTAGTGGAATCACCCTAAATGGGTTACTTCCCACCTAAGTGTATATGCCATGATCCAATATAAACATACATTTAAGTAAATGCGTGATCCTACTTGAATGTCTAAATGACTAACCCATGTCCTGAGTTCTCACCAACTCTCTCACACTTGCCTAAGCCATGCATGAGAAAAATATCATTTTCAAAACAAAACTTGTTGTTCTTGAAAATACACTACCGAATTTCGGTAAAAATATGGGACTACCCTCCGAGGCGAATGTGTTGGAGAACCTTCCAAACAATACATGGGCTCCTCCGATGTGTAATTGTAGGACCATCTCCCAACACCATTCTTTGGAAAATCATCCTATGAAATTCCTTTCGCAACTATGTTCGTTTTTCAGAAAATTCATGTCATGCACACACAATTTACAGATTACCCGATGCATGTAAATGCATTATGCAATTTCAACAAAATTTATATACCACATGCAAATATATCATCATGCATATATTGATACACAACAACATATTATGTAAAATCTCAATCCATTTCACCAAAAATGAGAGCAATGAAATTTAATTATAACAGCGGTCGATTTGAATTACTCCAACCAAACACATTTTCTCACAAAATATTTAGTAGACACTATTCACGTGACGATGCGAAACCCTCGGGTTCTTGCATTCAAAACCAATCATCGACATCGGTTCCACTTTGTGAACCCGAAATCCATGGCCCGTTTAAATTCATACACATCAAAACACGATTTATTGTATAAATCATGACACAAACACCCAATTAAGTCCCTACACTGCCACAGATTGCACAATTGAGTTTCACAATTTTTCTACACTTCGGTTCCAAGATTTGGGACCGATCAAACGGCTGTTCAACAGTTCAAGGCCTTAAACCAACCGAATCATCAACAAAACACTTAAGCAAGTATGGCTGATAGGATAAAACGCCTTTTTCATGAATTTGTCGAAACTCGAGAAATCGATGCTGCGTTTGCACTCACCGTCGCGTGAGCAAACTTACTTCTTGGCGAAGAATCCGGCGGATACGATGTAGGGATCTTGGGAAAGTGTAATCTCTCTCGCTAAAAATAAAAAAACCTAAGCTCTTTGTAAGTGTTTTTCTCCTTTCACGTTTTGGTTATCGATTAAAGGTGAGGATGACACTATTATGGCTATCTTGTACTATTGCTCGTTTAAAATTTAAAGAATCTGCGTCAGTATCACTGGCGCGGATTTTGACATGTGACACTATACCAGCCGTCCATTCCATCATCTCTGCTCATGGCTTATGTCACGCCCAGTCACGGGTTATAAGTGACTTTATCGCGTAGCATGTCGTTTTACGGCACCCGGTACTCGGTGTTTTGAAAAACGTGCAAATTCTGACTATCTCGGAATTCGACAAAATTCGACGAAATTCGACGTGTTAGCTAGATTTCGTGAGACGATTCCAACAGTGAAATCCGTTTCATCATCCGAGATCTAAAAAAATTTCGGATTTTTACCGAAATTACCATTTTGCAAGTTTTCCGAAAATTGGAATTTTCTCGGGTCTTACACTAAGATTCTCAAAAAACCCTACGAGAGGTCAGTAACCAATTGCCCCATTTTTAATAATTAATATCTAATTACTATGAATAAATTGACATATTTATCATTAATTTACATAAATTTTGTTCACAACTCTATTGATAAACTAATATTAATATTTATCTATTTACACAAAATTAATATTTTTACAAATTAGCAATTCAAGAAATTTGTAAATTTTAATATTTTAAAATAACTAATTTTTTTTGTAAATGATGTTTTAATTCTTCAATAGTAGTATACCTTGTTTAATAAACCCACACCTTATAAATCTAAATTATTAACAAAATAGTCGATGATAAATTATGTATCGATAATAAACGTGATCATTTATACAATTAAGTAACTATTAGTTATCAACTATTAACTAATACAAACAACTAATAGAATGTTCAAATCAGCTAACAATAAACAGCTAAACTAGTAGCTAGCAGTTATCACCTATCTGCTAGTTGCCAAATAGGGCTAGAGTTTATTATTTTGATGTTCTCTGTAAATTGTTTATAGTCTTTAAATTTAGTATTTTTTGTGTTTTTTAGAACAAAAAATATGAGAACCAAACAAGACTAAACATATTCTCTGTGTTTTTTCGTTCTTTTTTTTAATAAATTCTCTATGTTTTGCTTATTTTTTTATAACAAAAACCAATTTATGTAACAAAACGTCCACAAGTCTAGCTCAGTTAGTTAAAATGTTCAACCTTTAAAAACATGACATGAGAAGGGAAAGGGTTCGAGTCTCAGTGGAATAAAGATATAATAATAAATGGTTATTGGGGTTCATTACACTTTTTTTAATGTTTTATTTAATAATAACGTATTTATTTATTTATTTTAAATATTTTTCTTTATTTTTTATTTTTGATCAAAAGGAGGGGGTTAACTCCATCATCACATTGGACTCTCCTAGCCTTAGGGACACCCATGAGATCCTATTCCAGCAATTCTCGCATGCCCCTTGGTGGTGTTGACCATGTCATAACATCCCGAGTGTTGAGGTCCAAGGAAAAGTTTGCTAAAAAGTCTACAACCTGGTTGCCCTCCCTATAAATGTGTTTTAGAGACACTGACCAATTCCTACTCAGAAGTTGCTTACACTCATGTATTAGGTTGGACTTAGGTCTTAGAGTGTTTACTGTTTTCATCATTCTCATTAAGATCACACCTTGTGCTAGAAGTCAACTTCTACTTTTAGAAGGCGTATCCCTCTGTTTCAAGCTAAGTTCAGACCACGAAGTAAGACCCAAAGCTCAGCTTCAACTACCGAACACATACTTAGGAGGACTGAGAATCCACAGACCCATATGCCTGAGTGGTTTCTAAGGAGTCCTCTTGTCCCAGCTTGGTTATTCTCCATCTTGAGGCACCCATCTTCATTTAAAGTCATCCACCCCTCGTTTGGTGGAGACCACCGAATCCATTTGGTTGTATATCCTTTCTCTCCTTTTTTTCATCAACCTCTGATACAAAAGCTGTTAAAGTAGTTTGTGTATGAAGTTTGTGTATGAATGGGTATGAGTGGGTTTGTCCCACATCTGTTGAGAGAAGAGTGCAATACTTACTTAAAGTATTAGTGAGCTTTAAAAATTCGAAAAGGCGCTCCAAGAGGATGGGTGAGAAGATATGATAGAACTTTTAAAAATTATATATTTAAAGTGAGTGTTTTTTAGCATGTCGTTTTTACTTGTACGAAGCGGTAGGCGAAATAAACACTTAAGAGATAGTGATTGTCGCGGCCCAGAAATCTGTACTCAGGTCACTTATCCAGTTATTGCTAACAAGCATTAGATTAACCTCCTTGGAATAATGTCGTGCCATAGCGACCTTGGCCTCTAGAGTGGGTTCCCTCTTGTTAAAAATGGACTCATTTCACCAACGCTACAACCATCATAAAAAGATTGCAAATTGATCTTTCCACTTACCCCCATCCCTATGTACGTTGGTCTGGTTCAAGTTCCATCTCAACCACTCTTGGAAAGCCATATGTTGTGCTTGTCTTACGGTTTCATGTTTTGCCAGTTGCAACCAAACGACACTTGCCTTGGAGCAACTTTTGAAGACATGGTTGAGATCTTCTAAGTGGTTGGGCAACACTGACAATGGGGACCGGCAGTGAGACCTCTTCAAGTTCTCTCATGATCGTAGTTGAGAAGTCGAGGTATCGATCGTGGCTCAGACGGTCTCGGGCGTGTCGATCGGCGTGTCAGCCGTCTTATAAAAAAATGATTAAAATATTTAAAAATTATTAAAATATTATATAAATCATTAAAAAAATAGATATAATTAAGTAAACTAAAAATTTAATAAACAAATTTTTATATTTAACATTAATGTTAAATAGTTAATGACGTCGATGAAAGATATATATATTAATGATAACAAAAAGAAATTATTATATAATATAATTGTTATTCAACAAAAATTTAATTTCTATCCAGTAATAAATAAATTTATATAATTTCTTATCTTCTATGTGTTTGATATTAGGGTTGGGAGGGCTATGATGTATTTTTCGGTTAAAAACAAGGCAAAAATGGGGAATAGGAAGAGCTTGAATATGCAAAATCAGTTTACGGAAACCAAACGGCATACGTTTTGGTAACTCTAGAGCAACTTGACGTCGGTTCTTCTTTTTTTTTAAATTCAAAACACTAATCAAAACAACGTCGTTTTGGTCTGTTTGGGATCAAAACAACGTCGTTTTGGTTTTGTTCTCACTTATCCAAAACGATGCCATTTGGATAAGTATTTCAAAAGCAGTGTCGTTTGGTCCCAAAGCAGAACCTAAGCATTCTCTTTTTAATTGTATTAAAATAAAAAATAAAAAACCAAACGGCATCGTTTTGTATCTATAGAGACAAACGACGTCGTTTTAATCCCTATCAGATTGTTAGAAAAGCGCCTTACGCAGGCGAGAAAATAAAAAAAATGAAGAGGAAGAAGGGGGAAGAGGAGGGAGAAGAAGGGGAGGAGACCTACATGCTCCAAGGCGCCACCAAGTGGTCTTCTCTGGCTCCAATTCTGCTTGACAGTCGGGATTCGGCTCTGTAGGAGTCTGTTTTTCAATCGTCGTCTTCTCCGGTTCTCCCTCAGGTAAGTTAGGTTTTATTTTTTTAATTTCATCTTATTCAGTTCTTCTTCGTTTCTTTTTTAGTCGGATCTTTGAAATTTTCAGTCGAATCATTCTCTGCAATTTTTTGGATTTTTCTTTTTTCTTTTTTAAATTCCATCATAGGGTATCGTCTCATTCAAGTTTACTGTGTTGGCTTTTCAGAGGAATCTCTAAAAATTTGCATTTTTTGTTTGCTTTTTGGGTTGTAGATGATTCTATGTAATTTCACTGATTTTCACCGAGTTGACATAGTCATCTCAGGAACTCGGCCGAGTCCACCGAGTTTTATCGAGTTTTAGCCGATCCACTCTCCGTCTCATACACAGTAATGGTATATTTCGGTTAAGCGCCAGTGGTTATGAATCGTCGAGTCGTCACGGACTGACCGATTGCAGACACGCTCATGATTAGTCATCAATTTACCATGGTGGACCAACCATATAAACATTCTGATTCTTTGAGGGACTTTCAAACTCCAAATCTGTTTCCATATTCCCTTAGGGTGCTGATTTAGACTCTGCGCAGCTAAGGTGTATGCCGACCTTACACTGAATTGGTCGATGGCTGTTGCGCCCCAGCAAAAAACACATCCCTTTTGGTATCGTCCGGTCTTTACCAGCACTGCTGTAAGTTGGTCCTCTAAGTAGGTGGGTAGTAGGCCGCTTAGTTCCAGCCCTCGTTCGGAATCCAATAATCTTTAACTCTTTTGTATGAATATACCAATGAGATCGAACCCAAAGCTAAGTTTTGCAGTGGGGAATATCCTAGCCATGTGTCTCTCCAAAATAGAGTGTCCCATCCCTTATTTACTTTCTTCCTCAAACCTTTCTACAAAATATGACTGCCACACACTCCTAGATATTAGAAGACGCCTGTTTTTCCTTAATTTAGTGATGTCGAACTCCCCTCTAACATATTTACTGGTTATCACTTTAGTTCAAAGCCTTTTCTTTTTCCACAATCATCCTCCACCCTACTTTGGCCATGAAAGTAAGGTTCATTTCATGCACTTTTTTAATACCCAAACCCCCCATCTTCTTTCAGGCGTGTTAGCGTCTCCCAATTCACTAAGTGGACCTTTCTCTTTCCATCTGTGCCCTCCCACAGGAACTGCTGTATCATTTTATCCATTTGTTACTGAGAGCCTTTGGTACCATAGCTGACTGTTTCCTTTATAGTGAAACTGTAATATATAAACTATTTCATAACAAATTAATGAAAATTTTATTATTAACAATGGATGAAAAGGATGTGTCACCTCCAACATGCCACGCAAGAAAAAACGTGGACGGCCACAAGACTGACTTTGAAAACGAAAACATGGACGGCACAGGAGTCAGGATAAAGTGCTTTGAGAAAAGAGATTCACTGAAATTGCCTTTAACGTGGTGTGTTATTTTCTGCTGTTGAAAAACGAGTTTGTTTTTATGTTTTTTTTTTTTTCAGAAAACAGGAATATTGATTGTGATGAGTGAATGATGGCGTCTCGGAGAGTAATTCTGACAATTTGCCAGGGACATGTGGGTTTCGTAAAATATCAGAAACAAATTCGAATTATTGGATAACAGAGGGGCTACAGAGATTTTTAGTAGGGTTTGTGAGGCTGAGTTTTCAACTCTCCATATGTCTTTTTTTTTTTTTTTAAGATTTACAAATCCTTTTGATGAATTAAATGATACATGAATATAATAAATGCGTTAAACTACTGTCTTGCCCAGAAAAGTCATAGCAATCGATTTAGATAATGAGACCAAATAGCAAAATATAAGATGTGTGTGATCATACGTATGAATTATTAATCGAAGAAGAAAATAATGTAGTGCATTAGGCGTTGTAGTGTCTACAGAATCTGGATGAAATATTCGTACAAAGGTCAAATCACAGATTTTATAGCTATATCTTAATGATAAATATAAAATATTTTTAAGTAATAAGATTTCGGAAGAAGCGCTGGGGATATATAAAGTTTAAAACAATTAAAAGTTAACATATAAATAAATAAGAGATAAAGCATTAAATAAGTTTCGTTTGATAAAGCAACTTTATCATGGGAAGAGGCAGAAATTTGAAAACACTGGAAAGCTTAGGTAGAAAGACCACGGGATATAAATAAGAGAATAGGAGGGTTGTGGGTAGAAAAAGAGAGCTCGGGAGTGAGAGAGGTTCGAGGTCCCTCTCTTAGATAGAAAAGTCCTCTATATATAGAGGAAATAAAGAAACCAGGGATGATAGGATAAGGATAAAAGATAAGGAAAAATGATAAGGATAAGATTAAGAATCGATTCAGGGTCTTTGTTAAGTGCTGTTGGCGAATCAAAACTCAGAGCTTTTTCCTTTTCTGAGGATATGAATGAGAAAATTTTGGATATGGTGGGTTTTGATAAAATTCGGCCCAGCGTGGGCCGGTCTCGTTTGTCCGTCTTGGGAATCTTATCAGATGATGCAAGAAAAATATCTATTTGTCTTTTCTTTAATCTAAAGTAGTCTCTTATGCGTTTGAAACACATCTTTTGTCGAATCTTGTCGAGGGTATGTTGTCAGTTTTGCTTTAAGTCGTTTTCCCTATAGATGGTTTCTGCTTTTTTCCCATGTTTTGTTGTTTTCTCTGCAACTGCCAATCTTGTCAGAAGCATCAGCCATCGGTGAAAAAGTTACTTTCGAGCATCATCTTCTTTTCTTAGGTTTTCAATAGATCTGGGGCTTCGGACTGCCTTTTCGTAAATCTTTTTAAGGATCTCGACCCTTTTTGTGTGTTAATTGAATTTAAAAGGCTTTTGGGAAAACCTCACCCATAAGCAGTTGTTGTTTCTTTCTACTAATTTCACAGATTTGAGCCCCAATTTAGGTTCATTAAATTGGCACAATAAACTGAGCTTCAACCATTCTTTAAACTTGTCAAAGGGACTGGAGTTTCTATCTTGATATCGGATCCAATATCATGTTGATTTTCTAAATTTAAAAAAAGTATTCATATGTTCTATTTTGAATTTAACTATTTCAAAGGCGTGTTTTTAATTTTATGTACATTCGTTTACATCTTGCTCTTACATTATAGTTTCTTCATAACTAAATAATCTTGTTCAGATCTGTCATATTTTTTCCTTAGAATTTCTAATTCTTCTCTAAGTAAATGGTCTTGATTTTGGAGTGGAGGAAAAAGGGGGGGGAGGGGGAGGAATCATGTGTTAAATCTAAAGTTTTGCTTGTTGCATTTCTTTACTTGAGGATTCTGAATCTAAATAGGGTTGCCATAATGATTTAAATTGTTTAACTAATGGGCTAACAAAATAATTATTTCATAAATTTGTTTTACATTGGTCTAAGGCCTAGGTTAGATTATAAAATCCTTTGAAAAATGGTCTATGATGATTTGAAATATAAGAAAGGACTTCTTCCCATGTTTTAAAAATGACTGTTTTATGACATTGGTAGATAACATAAAAGCTGAAATTGTCATTACCATTATTCTTTTTGTTAAAATATTTTGATAAACAATTAAAGAAAGTAATGAAATATTTTCTATCTAAACTCTTATTAGTGCAGTTTATTAAAAATCTAAAATTTGAAACTAATCCAAGGTTATCTATAATACATTTTTGTTCGTAAGGGTAACAAATTGAAGTTATATTACTTCTAGGATATAGCTTAAGAATTCTTTCCAAGGTAAATACATTTTCTTGATCTTTCTTTGGAATAAGTTGGAATGATCAGTTCATCATGTATAAAATTAATTTATTAGTCTCTTTGGGAAATTTATTAACTTTTCCTTTAGTTCTATTTCTATTTTTACACCAGATTAATTATATTTTCGTGAAATTCTAACTCATTTCCTTGACAATATCTTTTTCATTTTTAGTTTGTAAAATTTACTATTGTTTCATTGTACCATTATGATCAAAATTTATTTTGGGAGTTATTAATATTCTAAAAAGCCTATTTATAACATGTTACGGCTAATATTTCTGCATCTATATTGCTTATATTAATTCCTTTTCTTTGTATTTCCACCCTATATCTACAAATTTTTTGTATTTTGGTTTAATACTTATGGGGTTTTGGCTAATAATATTGCTCCCATCCTAAGTCGTATCCATCCTGTCTCAATTACTAAGTAATCATTTATTAATGGTAGTTCTAGTGGTAGTTTTGTGACTAATTTTTCGAGAGTTTACTAGCTTCTGATATCTTCTTTAAAATATTTTTGTCCTTTACTTCCTACTTTACTAAACAGAGGGCCTACAATTCTACTTAAATTTGTTATAAAAGGTCTAGCATAGTTTAATAATCCTATAAATTTATGTAATTCTTTTGTGTCTTATATTTTATCAGGAAATGTTAGAATTTTTTGTGAAATATGTGGTTGTAATAATATTTTTACCGTTTCCTATTATTACCCCTAAAAATTCTATAGTATGTTGAAATAGTTTCATTTTAGTTTTATTAATTATAATACCATGTTCTTCGAACTTTTTTAATACCATTTGGAGGTGTCCTATATGTTTTTTCTTATTCTTATTAAAAACAAGTATATCATCTATGTAAACTGCTACAAATGAATCATTATTTCTAAAGATATTATCCATCTTCCTTTGGAATATTGATGGTGCATTTTTTAAACCAAATGGCATTACAAGCCATTCAAAATGCCATTTTGGACAAGAAAAAACTGTCAAAGGTATACTGTCTAAGTGCATCTTAACTTGCCACAATCCTGATTTACAATCAAATTTGCTAAATGTAGTACAATCTTTTATTTTTCCTAATAAATATTCTTATTGGTATATCATATCCATCATCTTCTGTATGGTTAATCACCATCCTACTTTTTCCTCTTTTTTGTTCACTATGTTTGTTTACTAAGAAGGTTGTTGATGTATGAGGTGAATATGGTCTTCGTATTACATCTAGTTTTAATAAATCATTAATGTGTGTCTTATAATCTTCTCTCAGATTTTCAAATAGTTTCTATCTTAGCGCTTTTTATTTTATAATCCTGCTTTTATTTTTAATATACATTGTATTTTATCTTTTTCTCAATATTTTAAAACATTTTCTCCTATAATTTTTAGTTTTTCTAGCCTATCAATTAAGCTTTGTATTTGTTCTTCGTTTATATTTATCATAAAGTAGTTTATACTATTACTAACTCGGGACTAAATATGTTAAATTTAGAGTATCTATATATTCTACGCTCTAATTCTTCCCATATATCACATTTCCTAAGTCGTATTGGGTTTCTTTTCATACTACAATCTTTTTAAGAATAGCTTGGTTTTTAGAATATTCTATTTGTTTATCTAATGCCTCTATCCTTCTAATTTCTTTTGTAGTGGACTTATCATGCAATGTCTTGATAGGGTAAATTTTTTTTTATTAAAATTTATTTGTCCATTGTCTTTTAATAGAAATGATAGTCCCATATAACTTGGTGTCTAAGATTTATAGCTTTATCCAGGTTTCTTTTAATTATAAGAGTGATAATTCGCTGTGGCAGCACTTGTCAAAGATATTTGGCTGTAGTACTTAAGTGGTTATAGGCATTCATACATTTCGTCTACTTGCTATGTCATTACAGGTTTTTCTTAGCTAAGTGCTATAAATTCTTTTCTGATATTTTCATCTATAATACATGACTACAACTCCGTATCTAATAGTGTATGTGTTTCTTATTAAAATTCTTCTATCCTTATTGTACATTCTATTTGAGGTGTTTTTATTTCTCCTAATTTATTACATGTTTCTATAGGATGAATTATTACATTATTATTTTCTTCATTCATAAATTCTTTTGGGATTTCTCCTAATTTTTTCTTTCCTATATGTTTTTCAAATTTTATAACTAAATCATTATATCTTTCCTTTATCACAATTATCTCTTGTTCTATTCTATTAATTTTTTCATCTAAAGAGAGAGTATCTATATTTTCCTGTTGTTCATTCCTTTTCTTCAATACTTAGAGACGGCTGTTAAACATTCTTTCATATTATACATCCTTCTAAATAACATTTCTCGATACTGGTTTATGTAATATATCTGGAAACCATTTACATTTAAAACATCTAATACAATCAAGTCCTCTATTCTTCCATTTATATTCACACGTCATATCCGCTTAATTTCTTGCTCCTAAAAATTCTAGTTCCTTACCGCTTAAATCATTTAATGATCTTCATTTTCACTATCCTCGAGTTTTCTTTTCCTTCTTTTATACTAACTATACTTATATTGCTTCAAAGATTAGATATTTCTTCGTCTATTTATATTAATTCTTCGTTTGTCCATTCTAAAAGCATACTCCTAAAGATATATAGATTTTCTTTTCTGCGACGATTGTAATTAGATTTATCCTAAGCCCACATGCATAGCACTTAAGCTTATTTTTGCATTCTCTTTGATTATACTTTCTTACATGTCTGTTATGATCTAAATAAGGTTTTCTTCTAGTAGACCTCTTTTAAGAAATATCTATTATATTTTTTATTTGGTTTATATTTCTTTTCTTTTCGATTCTTCTTCCATTCATATGTTTGTAGGTGTAAATATATTTTTACAAAATCTATAATGACTCTTCTTAAGTATTCTGGGTTTGTATTTACTATATTTTCTTTTGAGTATTTTCTGGCTATATGGTTTATCCTAGGTCCTATACTCCAAGGTTTCTGATTTTCTGTCATCTCATTTTGTTTGACCCTTAATTCTTCCATGAGGTTTCCTCATTTCTCTTCCTAAGGTTCATGAAGTTTAAATAGTTTTTCCCACTCTTGATTAAATCCATCGAAAAAGTTTTTCTCCTAATTCTTGATTAAATCCATTTCCTGAAATAGCACAAAAATGGTAGAATGATTGGCATAACTCTTTTATATATCTCCAGTCTTTTAGTTGCATTTGTTCCAAATGTAATAATGCTTCTTGTTGGATGGTAATATGTCCTAAATTGGGATCTTCTCCTGTAATTAGACTACTAATTTGGTTTACAAAATTATATGGATTTGCTCCTAGATTGAGTATACTTGTGAGACCCCGGATAAAGTAAAATGGTAGATACAGGTTGCAAACCTGGGAATTTCTCTAGATCTCGGATGACGACACGGATCACACCGTTGGAGTTCGTCTCGCAAATCTAGGTATACAAATGAATTCTCATTGAATTCAAAAACAAATGGAATTTCACGTATTTCAAGGGGTAAATGGATTTAATTCAGAAAGTGACACGTGGCATGAGGATTGCATGCCATGTGGCACTTGAGGGCAGGACACTTGGCACATTAGTGGAGGCCAAGTGTCAAGTTTAAATCATGCATGCAAGATAGTGATAAGGAAGTGGGATATGGTGACATGTGGCATGCTTAGTGTCAAAGGAAGCATGAGGTGTTCTACACCTAGGGAAGTCTTCTCCATAAGAAAGATCTGTTCGGTGGAATGGAAGAGAAAAAGAGAAAAAGGGGAAAATAAATAAAAGGGGGAAGAGAATGAAAAAGAAAGAGAAGGAGAGTTCTCTAATTTACTTAATGTAGGAGTTACAAAGAAGAACGATCTACGCTTCAAGATGTAGGGTTCTCTCCTACTCGTTAATTCATCAGAGCCATGACATGGCTTATGAGGTGTAGCCCCTGTGATGGGCTGGTTAAGAGAACAGCTTTTGACATAAACTGTCGCGGGGACCGCCGGTCTCAGGTTACGTAGCTTCCAAACTGGCGCCCGAATTGATTTTGTCGACACGTGAATCCTATTGATGATCTTGTCAGGTGTTATTGTCATGCTGGAACAACATGTGATTGTGTGAATATTGATGCTGATATTACTCATGCTTGATATATTAACATGATGCTTGGAGATGAAGCATGAATATAACTACTGCGAATAGTTTTCAAAGATGCATGTAACATGAGATATTGCAATGACATTATCATCGTACGTGCAAGGGTACATCGTGTAACCTGTGTGAGTGCAATGACAAATGGGTATTCATGGCTTGTCCAAGAACAAGATTCTGAGGGTTGTCCAATAAATTATATCTGAGGTTTGTCCAATGAACTCTATCTGAGGGTTTGTCCAATAAGTGCCCTCAAAGATGGTCCAAGGGGTTCGATATTCGAGGGTCATTCAAAGAATAAAGATTCTAGGGTTGTCCAATAAATTATATCTGAGTTTGTCTAATGAACTCTATCGGAGGGTTGTCCAACAAGGGTTCTAGAGATGATCCAAATGGTTTGACTAGGAGGTGGTCCAATGGTTTGATACTCTGAGCGGTCCAGCTGGTTCGATAATTTGGAGGTATCCAAAGGATTTAAAACAAAAAGCTTTATTTGAAAATGGGCTTTCATATTAATGACAATCAGACGCATGGAGTGAAATTATGAGTGACTGTGAAACGAGCATTTACATGTATTATCTACATAGAGATATGCATATTTTTATGAATGTGTGTGAATGATTTTAGGATTATGTCATCAGACAAGCAAGACTTAAAAATGTGTGAAAGAAATTTCAGAGACTTTCACTCGCATAGCCTCACCCTGTCATGTAAAAAAATATTTTATTTTAGTAATAGTAATATATTGTACAATATAAAATAATTATTAACAATACAACATCTTACCATGTCCTAATAATTAAAAAAAAAAAAGACTCCTGGATTTTCAAATAATACAATACTATCAGAATTTTCCTAAATTTGTCTTCTATGATTCTATAATGACTTGAAAATTTTCCTAAAAAGGTTTCTAAATATTTGTGTATAGTTTCTCTTAGTATATTTTTTCCAAACTTTCACTACATTACTGTATATTTCCATACGCCTATTACACTATTCCATAATTGCATCGCGGGAGTCACATATATTTTAATATTTGTCCTGAGCCTCGTCCTAACTCAGAAGTTTTTTCTTACTGGGTAAGGTCTTCCTTTAGTCTAAAATCTAGATTCGTCATGATTGGCTTAGTCTAGGCTTATCTTCATAATTTGCTTCGTGGTCCGGTGCTTCTTCCCATTGTGTCTTACTTCCATAAATGGTTTCTAGCAATGGTGCAGAGAAGTCAGCAGACTTACCATCTTCCATCATTTTAAGTCAGTATCTGATTTTATGTTTCATTATCATCTTCTATTAATTCTATTACTACAATATTTCTAAAATATCATAGATCAATCTTTCGTCTTCTTCTATCTTTTCCCTTTTCGCGGCTACTGTGTTTCATTTTTATCAAATCTTTCATCTACATTACTCCTTCTCGCTTCATGTAGTATTCTTTTTATTGGATAATCTCTTCCTTCTAAGGCCATATAGTCTATTTTTGTTTATGTTAATTCTTCTTGGTATTCTTCACTTTCTTGTATGTCATCCTTTTTATAGTCTATAAATCTTATACTAGTTTTTCCTAGAGTATTTTGGTATACTAAAGAGGATTTTGGTATAACTATTTCTGTTCTTTTAGCGAAATCTTCTGGATCCCATTCTAATCCCTAAATTCAGACTAATGCCTCTCGTTTAACCATTCCTACCCTTGTGTTAAGAGATTTACTACATCTTCTTACTCTTTTATTTATACTATTATCTACATAATTTGTACATCTCCAAATCCTATATTAATTACTAAATTACTACCTTTTACTTCTTGCTCATATCCTTTGATTTAATTCCTTATTTAATATCTTGTTGTAAGTCTTAAGACTACCTATAAAATTTGGCATACAATATACTATTCCTATGTTATTATTCATATCTATTTTTGTACTTGCTATCATTGCTTTTCCCATATCCACCCAAATATCATCATATATATACTAGTGTTTTTGTTCTAAACCTTCCCTTAATCCTTCAATGAATAATGACTATAATTATTAATCCTAAATGACAAAAGCTATAATATTTTCTTAATTTGTCTACTATACTTTTTCCTAATAGTTCTAGTGTAATTGTATCAATTCCTAAATATTGGATTTCTTCTTCTCTGATGCATTTTATAAATTTATTTCTTTTTTCAAATATTTTCTTTTTATAATATATTACTTATTCTAGTATTTTTAAACCACACTTAAAGTTTTCATATTCTTATTTTTGGATCTTTATGATTTCAATATTTCTGCTCCATATTTATCACTGTTCAAGTAATCTGATTCATTATTTTTGTAATACTTGTTTCTATTTCATATATTGTCTTCTAAAATATCTTTCTCATGGTCTTTACTACTTTTTTATTTGTTTTTACTTGTTCCAAAAGTATAAGTTCTAGGTGTTGCTATTGGTTTCTTTGATTTTCCTATTTCTAAATTATTTATGTCTTTTATAATATCTTCTATGTCTTCGTGTTTGAACTACTAGATTTATCGTAGATTCTACCAAGTTTCTGACTTATGTTAATTAATAATAATATTATTATATTATTTTGCTTTACTAAAGTTAAATCTGTTTTGCTAACAGGGTTTTCTGAACTTAGACCTTCGAGTATATTATGGAAATTTTTAGCTTCTTCTAGTATTTGGAGATATGTTTGATCTTTTGATAAATTATTCATATGCTAGTCTATTTAATTCTTTTAATATATATGTGTGTTCTTTGTTTATTTTAAATTTTATTACACAATCAAATGTGAAAAAAAAAATTATATTTTAAATTTGTTCTTTCTTAGGACTTCTGAAAACTGAATAAAGATAATAATTTTTATTTAATCTAATTTTTATATGAAAATAAAATATTTTTTTTATCAGTTTGGTTATATTTGAGATGAATTTGATTCTTCTTATAATTTATTAAGCATTAAGCTATATTTAACTTTATAGACAATAAAAAGAAAATGTATCTAAAAATGATTCTTTTATAAAAGCCCGAATTAGTTATAAATTTATGTTTTTTTAAATAATAATTTTATTCATTCAAACTAATAATACATCGATAGAAAGACAAATACAAAATACATTATGATGAAACATCACATAGATTAATAACATAATAAATCAATTCAAAACCTATAAATTTGATATTACTATAATGACTATAATACCTATGACTACAGTTATTCAATATTCTAACGATCATAACTCCAATTATGCAATATTCTATCGATTATAATATGATTTGTTGTTTTTCATCAATATACTTTGGTCTTCCGCATCGCTTCACACACCTACTCTTAAAAACATAAAGATCTACATAAACCAAACGTCGTAACAAGACGATGAAATCACGAAGAATAAAATAAAACCCGGCTTATATGGAATAACCAATTTTTTAAAAAATAAATTGAAGAAAGAGGTGTATATATGTAATTTCATACAAAAAATGACCTATAATCACCCCCTCCCAGTTGCTGGTAAGAGTGAGAAGCAAGAAAAGTTAAAGAAAATGAGGTTAGGGGTTTTTTTTTTGTTTCAAAGAATGAAGCAATGAGTTTGTTTATGTTTAATTAAGTTCTTTATATTAATATAAAAAAAAAGTCAAAATTAGTAGCATAAGATTAAACAACATATAGAAATAATTTAGTAAGAAATTTTATATTATTCCCCTTATTAATCTAAGAGAACTTTCAAATATATATATACATATTTATACTAGGTGTCATTAATTTGAAATCTAGACAAATAATATTCCCGTGTCCAAATTGGTTAATTCCATTCATGGTAAAGGAGGCATTTTTAGTAAGC
This sequence comes from Tetrastigma voinierianum, assembly GCA_016808115.1. Lineage (NCBI taxonomy): Eukaryota > Viridiplantae > Streptophyta > Magnoliopsida > Vitales > Vitaceae > Tetrastigma > Tetrastigma voinierianum. Next base: position 59,553 of record JAEQBH010000947.1, read on the forward strand.
GCGTGTCTTATATCCACTTCAATCAAAATTGTTCACATCTCTCTTCACCTCCAAAAAAAAGGTCTTTCTTTAGAAGAAGACTAGCTATGTTCTCCATTAACAAGGAAGCCAACCCTTGGAGTCAGCGCGGGCCAATTCTTAGGTTTCATGGTGACTCAGAGGGGTATAGAAGCCAACCCCGCTCAACTTAAAGCTATTCGATTCCCACTTCACTGAAAGGGAGTACAATAGTCGATCGGCTCAATGGGTCGCCCGCGTTCATCTCTATTATTAATCGTCTAAAGCCTTTTGCTACTCCTCAAGGGGGCCAACCGAGTCAAGTGAATGAGGGGAGTGATGAAGCCTCACAAATAATAAATAGTATATTGCAAAACCTCCAGTCTTTGCTAGCCCTGAAGCTGGTGAAACACTCTTCGTGTACCTAGCAATTTTAGATGTCTCAATAAGTACTACCTTGTTCAAGGAAGATGAGAATAAAAAGTGTAGGCAAGATTTTTGTCAAGAAGTCCTTAGATCACGAAACTTGATACAAACTACGTAGGCAAGATTAGGGGCTCCCGGTGAAGAACTAAGAAGTTCCTACTATACTTCCAAGCACACCCCATTGTTATGCTAACCGACCTTCCTCTTTGGAGCACCATTCACAAGCCTGACTTGTCCTGGAGGATGGCTCGATGGGCAATTGAACTGAGCGAATTCTAGATTCGCACAATCCAAGATTACAAAAGGACAGTTCGGGCATTTTCTGCCAGAATCCCCTAATCCAGGAGCGAGCTGTGGTAGTTTGAACTCGTGGACCCTTAATATAGACTCCGCATCTCAGTAACCGGTGCCTGCGATTGGTTCGCACTTAAATCTCCTACGGAGAAAATTGAGTAGGCTATCCGTTTAGGCTTCAACACTTCTAACAACGAATCATAATATGAGGCCATCCTAGCCGAAATTGAACTTGCAGCCACTGTGTCAACCGACAAGCTTCTAATTCGAAGTGATTCTTAGTTGGTGGTAGGGGAAGTGAACAAAGAATATGAGTCACAAGACCCCCGAATGGCAAAGTATGTATCCTTGGTTAAGCAACGCTTGGTCAGCTTTTCAACTTGGAAGCTCGAACACATCACCAGAGAATGCAATGAGAAAGTGGAAGCCTTGGCCGTCAGACTACTCTCTTCCGATACGTAAAATGTTCCCGCCTCATCTATTATCAAATTTCTGATTCTTCAATCATCACTACCCGAGTAAGTCGGGTGGACGAGGTCTCTCTTCCCCGGCGGACCCTATAAAGGCAAAGATTTCAACACTGAGAACCCCAAACGAAGGAACAAAGCTCATAAGATCCAACCGGCCGCCGTTCTCTTTCGTTAACAAAGTAATCGTTTAAACTGGCCCTGGATAGCATGACGTGAAGACAACTACCGCTGTGGACAATATGTATTAGCCGAATCGCATGAAGCGGATATGTGGTAATCATCCAGCAGAGGAACACTGGCACATGTGAGCCCATACTGTGGGTATATACAACCATGAGATCCGACAATCACGACTACATACCTAAAGCGCGTGATCGATGCCAGCGACTAGCCCCTGTCTCGAGATCACTCGCTTAAGATTTAATTTCCATTACGAGTCCTTGGCCTTTCACCCAATAGAGAATTGACATAGTCAAGCCTCTTCCTACTGCCTTGGCTCAGAAAAAATTATTGCTGGTAATGACTGATTATTTCAGTAAGTGGATATAAGCCGAAGCCAGATCAATCAGAAAGGATAAGGATGTCACTGGCTTCATCCGAAGACTATCGCTTGCCTGCCTCGGTATACTCCGATCAATTGTATCAGACAACGAGCCTCAATTCGATAGCCGGTCATACAGGAACTTCTGCCAGAATTGAAAATAAAGAATCTATACTCCACCCCACAGTATCCATAGAGCAACGACCAAGCGGAAGCTTCTAATAAAACTCTGTTGACTACCTTAAAGAAACGATTAGACTCAACTAAAGGAAAATGTATGGATGAACTCCCTAGGGTGCTTTGGGCCTATAGAACAATAGCTCGTCGGCCAACCGGTATATCCCCCTTCGCAGTCACTTATGGGATGGAGGTTATAGTCCCAAATGTGAATCGAAGCCCACGCCCAACTTATTTACCCAACAATGAATGCTGAAACTCGTGGATCAAAGATCTAGGCATGGCACTTAATTGCGCCATAGCGCCTGTGCGAATAGCATCATACCACAAACACAGCTAACAAACCTATACAAATGCGCACGTGAAATCCAAGATGTTTCAAACTGTGGACCCGGTCCTAAGAAAAGTTAAAAACATAGCTCCATTCATAAATCGTAGAAGTTCCGTACTAAACTAGGAGGGATCGATATTGTAACACGGGCCATGAATCCGTTTATGCATTAGATAAACTAGACGAGGCCTATACCTAGAACGTGAATGCAAAAATCCCAAAAGGTACTATCAATAAAGAATGATTTGATTTCTAACTTTGTTCCCATCTCAATTTTTCATTAACAAAGTCCAGTTAAGGTTGATGTCCTATCGGCCTAGTATGGTCGATGCCCAGCTGGTTCATAACAAAGTCTGGGTAAGGTTGATGTCCTATCGGCCCAATATGGTTGATGCCCAACTGGTTCATAACAAAGTCTAGGTAAGGTTGATGTCCTACCGGCCCAGTATGGTTGATGCCCGACTAGCTCATTACCAAGTCCCGGTAAGGTTGATGTCCTATCGGCCCAATATGGTTGATGTCCAACTGGCTCATTACAAAGTCCAGGTAAGGTCATGTCTCACCTGGCTCTAGTATGGTCGATGCACAACCGTTCATCAGAAAGCCCGTGGGGTTAACGTCCTACCAAATCTTAGTATGGTTGATGCCTACCGTTCATAACAAGGTCCGGGTAAGGTTGATGTCTTACCGCCCCAAAGATGGTCAGATGCCCACCGGTTCATAACTAAGTCCAGAAGGTTTGCGTCCCATCGGCCAAGATGGTTGATGCCCAACTCGCATCATTACAAGGTCCGAGAGGAAGGTCGGGATGTCCGCATCGTCATATGGTTTGGCGCCCAACCGGTACATCAAGAAGCTTCGTATGGAAGTTTATAGAAGAGCTAATGAACCTTGCTTACCGGAGTGTTCATCCATAGCTGATATATATCCTACTCAAGGTAAATCTTTTCTTGCCCGGCTAAATTAGCTTAATTATGTGATTCAATAAAAATAAAGCACCCACATTAGATCAATAAACAACACATGCTTTATTATTATTAATAACACATGCTTTTTTATTGAGCTTGATTTCAAAACAATTAAAACCGGGGCGGCAAAACATGGGTGAAGGAACAAGGCTCAATGAGCATTCACAAAATACAACCTAGAAACATCATGCTCCTCACTCTCCCTGGTCACTCTGAGAGGAGAAAGCAGGCTCTTAACCCGGCCTAACCTCGACGGCAGAGAGGTGCTCGCCTACCTTGCTATGATCCATCTCAAGAACTGCAGCAGGGGCCTCCCTCTCTGGCGCATTCTTCATTTCACCAGGACGAACATCGATGGATGCAGCTTCGGTAGGGACAGCACCCGAGGGGTATCGAGAGTTAATAAAGAAATCTGGAGATAACAGCTTAGAAGTGTCCGACATCCAGTCCGGAACCTCGGGTTGACTTCCGCAAATGTTATGTGCGAAAGCACAACAGCCATACCCATAGTTGAAGATTACGTTGAATCCATCCTCGTAAGCCTCCTCCAGAGCCCTTTTCTCTTTAAGGGCCTCTGCCTGGATAGTGGACATTTCATCCTTACAAGTCTCGAGTTCTAAAAGCAGAGAGACTCGTTCATCGGCCAGACGGCTAACCTCGTCATCCGCCTTTCGCCTAGCCTCCTCTGTAACGGCCAAGGCATTTTGCACCCTAGCCAACTCAGACTCCACCTTCGCCTTGGCACTCCCCGTCATATCAACATCCATGCGCCATCGAGGGCATCGCGGCGAGTAAAGATCTCTCTTCGCTTCTACAGCCATCTTTTCAACTCTTCCTTAAATTTTATTCTAGCTGAGCTTGACTCCGCTTCACGGCATGGGAAGCACCCTCGCGTTCTATGGTCGAAAAACGACCGATCGGGCAGGTCGCAACCTCTCTACATCCCTCAATCGAACCGAACTCTTAACGCCAGAAGTCATGTCTCGATAGCCGGATAGCCTCGCAAAAGAACGCATTAGAATAAAGCTATAACTTTGATAATGATACGTGAGCAAAGGCATAGTAGTTATGAACGCATCAGCCTGGGCCGACGGACAAAGTCATGCACAAGGCCATGTATCGCCGCCATTGCCTTCTCGACCACCGCTGAGATCTTCCTGCAAGCGCAGGCAGGATCGAATAGCATATTTTTCACTCCTTCCCCTAGCCCACACAGCATATTTTCACCCTTCCTCGCCCACACATCTACCAAGATCTAAAGCATCACGTATAGCTGTCTAAATGGGAAGCCAGGATCGCCTGCTGAATGGTTTTCAAATGATAACTCCCAGGCAACCGGCGTGATCAGACGCCTTCTCCAGGGGGAGCCAAACGGATGAATATAAAGAACATACAGCCACCGACGGAAGAACTTCTACCGCATCGAACCGGTGGGGTGATCGGAGCTGCCAGGGTCGGGCTAGTAGTGTCCGCTCCGGAATACCTTCAACCTCCCAGAGTTGGAGGAACCTTCCAAATTCGCGCAGGACCCGCCTCCAAAGCCGACACGAAAGCCCATCTCAGGCGAACCATAACAACTATCGCGCCCCTGCCCGAACCTCCTCCGATCAGGCTGATCACCACCAACCACCTCAGAGGTAGCATTAGTTACCCGCTTGAAGCTGGCACCTCGTTTGGCTTTCGTGCGCCAAAGTTATGAACGAGGTCAACCATCTCGTTCTCCTCTTCTCGCAGCGGTGGGAAGCATCGATATCAGGCAACCCAAGGACAAAATCTTCCACCCCGCACCGGGCGCCACATTCGTGCACCCGCCTTCGATGCTTCAAAGGTGATGGGAATCCTTTCGGGAAATGGAAGATGCTCGAGACACCTTGCACAACCTCCCCAGATGCTTGGGGCGTGCCGAATCCTCTCTAGCAAAGAAGGCTACTCAGGTCGAAGATCGCATCACCACTCCACCCAACCCTCCGGTCTCGTGGTTATCAATGGAGACGAGCCTTCCGGACTAGTTAGAAGGCTCCGCATTAACGTGATGCTCGCTCCACCATTTCAGGGGGTGTGAGGACCGGGAAGGATATAGAGGGATCACATTCAACTCACGAAGATTCTTCAAGTAAGAGAATTTCAGATAATAGTTTCCCACTGGGAATCTCTAGTAACTTCTCGGTTCAAGCTTAGCTTTCTACCCAGTTTACCGCACTCCTCCGACTCGCATCGAAAAACGTGTTTACTAAGAAAATATGGGATACAACGACATACAAATCCCAACTGCCCACACCTGGAATGACATTGCTCGCCGGTAAACAGAGGGTCACGCGAGAGCCCTGGCTCTACAACCATGGTCCTCATTAAGATCACGCCGCCTTACTAGCTAGTCGAGAGTCCCGCATCAACTTGCACTGGAAGGCCCCAAGGTCGTGGATAGCCCGCTCCATGCACCCACGCCAATGTGTAAATAAAGAAAAACCCTACTAATGAAATATCCGCTTGGTGCTGAGGTTCACGCCACTTGATAATCCGGCAATATTCGATGACAAGAGCAGCGACGCCTCCTGAGAAGGTGTGGCACTGTTTGATTAGGAGACGAAACGAGCAAAGCTCTAGCGCCGTTCCTAAGAAATATACCTTTACCGCCTCTTCCCACCGCAGTGGATTTAGCCAAACCGTCCAACAACTCAAAATCGATATTATCAGGAATGTGGTAGTAAGACCTCAACTCTCTGCTATGGACGTGAGAAGAAATGATGTTGCTTCAGATACAGACTCCCACAGTTCTCCGCGCCCAACCCGACCTGGAAGTTCGACCAGCTATACCGCGCGACAACAACAAGAGGAAGGGAAGTCACCGTCGTAATACCAGATCGGTAAAAGGCAACGCATAAATCCTACCAAACTAGGAAAAAGCCCCGGCCCTAGCAAGTCCGTAACACACCCTCCTATGTTCCTCACATCTAAACATCTAAGAATCGATTCTAGCATACCCAAACAAAGATACAAGGCTTAATTCCGAAAATATCAGGGGAAGACAAACACCAAAAACTATCTACAAAACACACAACCTACAAGGAGGTATCGAAACTCTGGAACCAAGGGAACAAGAAAATGGTGCGTATACTCGATGGGAGCGCCAACCACTATACCTTGGCAAGGCGATAGCCTATAGTACAACGCGCCCACTCGACTTATCACCTCTCTAAACGATTTGAATCATGACGACGCTTCACTTACAGCACGTTGGAACAAGCGCGTGTCCAAGCCGTGGCTCCCTGCTAGCCCTCTCGCTCTCCCCAAGATCAATGTCATCGAACAAACCAAAACTACAGTTCAATTAGGAATCATAAGGGACAATCTATTTAGAATTCATCAAATGCAATAACCCTGTCCCAAGAAATTAGTCCATTGAATCGACTGCTAGCCAAGCAATAATAAAATAAGGCGAGATAAACACAAAAATTTCGTAAACACGATTTCATTAATTATACCCAAATGGCTGCTCATAATTACATAACCCATCCGGTTGGAAACTCCAGCCTAAGACACATGATAACCCAACCTCACAAAACTCCAGCTCACTACATAACCCATCGGTTGAACCGAGCCTACAAGAAAGAAGAAAGTCAAGAAAAGCAGAAGAGGAAGTGGAAGAAAAGCATAAGATAGCAATACATACTACAAGAAGAAAGTCAAGAAAAGCCCGAGGCTGGCAAAGAGGAAAAGCCCTACCGCAGATTCCTGCAAAAAGAGCAAAACCCGTTGTTGTGTAAGCCAATAAAGAAAGTCACCGCCGCAGGCTAAGAAAGATGAGAAAGCCCCAACCGCCTCTGGAAATATGATTTTGTAATAGTAAGCAAAGCAGAGCGGCATAAGGCTTATCAACAACACATGGAGATACAAAGTTTCATCGATTTCAAGGGGGCGTCCTCCATCCGAGTTCGAGAATCACCCAAGGGGATATATAAGGCTCGAAAATACCCCTCCAAAGGTAAATTAGCACGCTCCAGGATGTTCCTTCATCACCAACACCACAACATCACATTTAGCCTGGGGAGCAATCGAAAAGCCCTGATTTTAAAGATTCGCCGTTGTCTAGCCATGCACATCCACCGAAAATTTAAACCAACCAAGCGATAAAAATTGCCACCCTACGGCCTTTTATGTGATTATGAACCTTCCTCGTGGGAAACTCAAAAATCGCACTAAATGTGTTACCAAAAATAGAAGAGATCTTGAAAACGTGTACGTGAACACGCTAGCATTAATCCGCCCCGTCTCTCGTAATAACTAAAAACATGTATTTTCCAACAGAAAGATTGACCTCCCCGGCCGGAGAAAAGGGGGCATTGTAGGTACCATGGCTTTTGAGCCCAAATATCCCCACTTGGGAGGCCCAGATGGATCAAAGCTCACAGGAGGCCCAAGTATCCCCACACGACGGATCCGCCATGGCCCGCACTCCATTGCGCTTATCTCGACACAAAGAAGACCTCCACGTCATTTGCCACACTTCTAGCCTGCCGCCTATTAGCAAGATGGTGGTTAAATTAACGCTTCCTACCGATCTTGGCGCCAAGAACATATCCTCTCATAAAACTCTACAACTGCCTTGAAGAAGACCAAAACGATCCTTCGAGGCAAAGACTGACGACTTGTCATCCTAAGGGAAAACTGGGCTGAATTCGCAAGTAAAGACATTCTCCTCCGTCTCCCTCCATTTTGGAAACCAATCACCCACTTTCCATAAAAAGTGGATCATCCACCTCCTTCATATATAAGGAAGTAATGGCAATAGAGAGGTATGTGAAAATATACACATGCAAGACTAACATTTTTACTCTTTTATCTTCTATATCTAATCCTAAAGAGGAACCCGCCACACCACCGCGGTGCCTGCTTGTTTTGCGTGTTCTTACTATCAAGCTTAACGCCCACGATCCAGACCGAGAACTGAGAGACAACAAGTCCTACTAAAATCCATTCTTCTCGTTATGTTTGGTTTCAAGGAAAAAAGCTACACACATAAAAACATTAAAATACGTTGATTTTAGGAAATTTTGATAGAGAGATAACACAAGGAAAACTGAAGGTAGAGAAAATAATAAATGGAATTAAATTTAATAAATTAATTTCATTTATTTAATTTATCATGATAATTAACTTGTTAATATAAATTAGCTAATTTATATGTATATAGTAATTATTTTTAATTATTTTTGAAGTTTTTTATAACACAATCAAATGTGAAAAAAAAATTATATTTTAAATTTTTTCTTCTTATAGGGACTCTGAAACTGAATAAAGATAATAATTTTTATTTAATCTAATTTATATGAAAATAAAATATTTTTTTTTATCAGTTTGTTATATTTGAGATGAATTTTGATTCTTCTTATAATTATTAAGATTAAGCTATATTTAACTTTATAGACAATAAAAGAAATGTATCTAAAAATGATTCTTTATAAAGCTCTGAATTAGTTATAAATTTATGTTTTCTTAAAAAAATTAAATTTATTCATTCAAACTAATACATCGAAGACAAATACAAATACATGATGAAACATCACATGACACACATACAAATTCAAAGCCTACAAATTTGATATTACTATAAGGATTATAATACTTATAACTCCAGTTATGTAATATTCTAACGATCATAACTCCAATTATACAATATTCTAATGATCATAATATGTTATGTTGCTTCTTTCTATCGAATATACTTTGGTCTTGTACATTGCCCACACACGGCGAAAAACATAAAGACGATATAAAACCAAACGTCAGAATAAAGACGCATTTAAATCATTTAAAAACAAAATAGCATGATATTAATAATACAACCACTTTTAAGAAAATAAATTGAAAAAGAGGTGTATATATGTAATTTTACAAAGAATGACCTGTCTCATCCCTCCTAGTTAAGGAAGCGAGGTTAGAAGAAAAGTGAAAAGAAAATGAGGTTATTTTTTTATTGTTTCAAAGAATGTCGAAGTAATGAGTTTGTTTGCTTGCCCTTTATATTAATATACAAAAAGTCAAAATTAGTAGCATAAGATTAAAACAACATATAAGAATAATTTAGTAAGAAATTTTTTTATATTATTCCTCTCTTTTTATTAATCTAAGAACTTTCAAATATATATATACATATATATAATTAGGTGCATGAAATCTAGACAAATAATATTCCTGTGTCCAAATTAATAATTCCATTCATATAAAGGAGGCATTTTCAGTAAGCGCATGTCTTATATCCACTTCAATCAAAATTGTTCACATCTCTCTCCACTCTCCAAAGAGGAAGCCTTTCGAAGAAGACTAGCTATGTTCTCCATTAACAAGGAAAGACTTGCACCACCAATTTGGAAGAAGCTCATCCTCCTCCCACTTTGGACAAAGGGAGATTTGTGCCCTTGCAGGGCATCTGAGAAGGTAGGGCCTCTGTCATCATCTCCATCAGCTTGTTCCTTCCCTCCTCAAACCTCAAATGCTCATTCTTCATTTGTGCTGCTGCAGCTCCCGTACGGTTTATCTGTCTGGCCGTGGCATGCTGGGTCCATTAGGCCACTCTTCATCCAAGGCTACTGTTCAACTCTGTAGCTATAGATGCTAATGCATACATAGAAATGTGGGGTTTCACACACACCAGGCCCCCAGACGAAGTGTTCTCGAGATTGGGCGCAGTTGGAGCCTCACAGCAACCATGACCGCATTGGATGTGGGATCGGGTGGTTCATTGTATGCACCTTCAAGGAATTTACAGGAGGAGGTGGTAAAGGTTTGGACCAAAGGTCGCATTACGCGCTGCCGCCTGAAAATTCAGATCCAGATCCAGCCTCTACGCTACCCGAGGAGGGTTGTGTCTGAAGGCACCAACACGTGCCATTGGACGAAACTATAGGATGATCTTGAGCAGGCTGAACCTTGTTTTCATGCTGAACAAATATATTCTCCATCAAGCTTGCTGTGTTGATATCGTCGCGATGGTTTCTTCGGAGGATGCATTTAATTTCAGCTAATATCTCCAAACATGTTAGCAGATGTTGGTTTAGATATCAACTCCTTAGAGACTGTCAGTTTTAGTGTAGAATTCCAGTGGTTCTTGACATATCTGTCTCTGGTAATTATTGCGGCAGCCTTGCAATTGCTGCCCACTGTTTCCAAGGACGTGCATGAGCGGCAGCAATTATAATACAATCCTCTTCCTCTACAGCACAAAGTATGCATCCTTTGTATTAACTAACGGGAGAAGAAAAACGAAAAACAAGTAAAACAAGGTTGTGAGTCCAGTTCCATTGATGGGGTACATAATAAAGAACATGCAGAAAACCTGTTCACTACAAATACTAATTTATATGACCAGCCATCTATGGAGCAGCGGTTTTGATTGCAAATCATGGCAGGATCATAGCAACAACCAAAAATAAATCAAAAATAGAAAATAGACATAACCAATATGTTCAAGTGTCAAACCAGTAAAAGAAAAAGACTAAATTAGGAAGGTTTTTTGTGACTGATTACAAATAAAAAATTTTCTGTGCCATTAATCCAAAAGAATAAATAGGAGGTTCCAAGGAATAGCAAGATCTCAGAAAATATGTTGTATGTAGCAACAAATTCCCAGTATATTTTGTTGTTCACGAAGAACGCCTTTCTGGGATGCTTAATTTTACTGTCCACCTGCTACTTCTGGGTGCCTAATTACTTGAAATGACAGCCGTAGCTTGTCCGTGGTTTTCTGCTAAGGCATCAGAGGGGGAACATGCATGGTGGAAACCTCGGGAGAAACATTAATTCTTCTAAACGTGGTCAGATTTTACCGAACTTCCTGACTGACTGGTTCAAACAATAAAGAGGCAAGCCAAAAGTTTTGAGGAGGACAAACAAAGAAGAAGGCTGGCATGACCAGTTGTGGCTATCCAATTGAAATTCTTGGGCTCCAGCTACAACAACTAGTGGAAAATGCCCATTAACAATATGAAAATTAAAAATTAATCCAACAAAACAACCAAAGAAAAGAAAGACATGATCTGCTTGAATGAACAAGGAAATGAGCTCACAAAACCACACAATTTGGTTTAATATCCACACCTGCATCTACCTGCGCTAACCTCTGTTTTCATCCATTGATTATAAAATACTTCATTTTTTGTTAATCCTAAATTATTACACCCCAGTTAAAAACCAGACACACACATACAATAGAGAGCACAAGACAATAAATGAGAGCAGAGGTTTCCAAGCTTCTGCAATCAATAGTTAAGCATCCACCAACCAAACCTTCTTTTGTACACCACGCACCCACCCAATGCACTCACATACAAATAAGGGTAGTTATGATTTCTAGTGCATTCAATCTCGCCCTGAACTTTAATGCGATGAAATGCTCTCTCTAGGCTGTAAGCTTGATATCAGTATTTTCTCTCCCCAAAACTGAGTCAAAACTTAAATAGGTGGGGCTAATGACGTCCCCAACAGCTGTCACAAAAATTGAGCATCCAGTTTCAGTAAGCCCAAACTGGATGACCAGTGAGTCACCATCCAATAGATTCCAAATGATGATACAAATGAGACAACCGCACAAAACCCACAACAATTAGTCTGCTCAGTGCAGGAGCCACTTCCCTGATCGAACTTCCATTTGTAGCAATTTGAATTTAAATAAGTTTAAAAACATGGAAACCCAAATGGGTACTTGCTGAGCAGACCAGACTACTCTTCAGACTCTAATTTCTGCCAAAGTCCAAAATGACTTAGAGAGAAACCACGTCTCGGAATTGAGTCGATTATGAGTCTCCTTGAGAAATGAAACTCTGCCTGATACTGAACTTGGAAGAACCGTCTAATCCACAAATTTTCTCAAGGCATCCAAAATATGAAGTAATGACCATGATTTATAGCCAAAAAGAGAAGTTTTGGCTGGAAGTCTTAAAATCTTCAGTTTGAATAACACTTAACGCTTTACCTACCCATCTGTCAACGAAATAATCCAATAGGCTTTATTGTCTCTAGAAACCTTATCCAACGTGAATATGAAACCCATGCATAGGAGAGATCTTATTGAAAGGGTAAAGCTTGTGCAACTTCACCAACACAAGTCCTAACGAAACGCTTTCAGATATTATGAGAGTCAATTTCCAGTTAGTTTAAAAGGCATATGTGAATAATAGATCATTTGAGGAATATGTGAGCAATGCTATTCAACAGTGAACAGAATGATATATGCTGTGCTAGACACTGATAAGGAACATCAAGCATGTGGGAAAATCAAGATTAGAGAGAGGAAAAAGCATGGGACTTCTAGAGTGAATCTCCATTACTTATCATTTCTAGTAAATGCATCAAAAAACAAAACTTAGATGGTTATACAAAAACTGTTAAAGGCATGATGTTCATATTAAACCAAAATCCTACAAGCTTGAGCTTTTAGGAGAGTTGGTCATTTAACATGATATCAAAGCCTAGTTTGGCAGTAGGTCTTGGGTTCGAGCCACCTCTCTACAATTTATTCCCTATTTGTTGATTTGAAAGTCCATAGAGCTATTAGGTTTATTTGACTCTCCACTTGTGGGTATGAGACTGCACGTGAGAGAGGGAGTTAAATGCATGATATTCATATTAAACTTACAAGCCACAATTCTGGCGGCATATAGAACATAATATGAAGATCTTCCAAAAACTTGAATTGGTCCTACAGTTCACGAAAAGAATAATTGTCACTGAGTTGATCTAGGGCACCTCCTTGATTGAATATAACTTATTTAAAGAGACGGAGAGATTGAGAGAAATTCACGCTTATGCATATGTGTATTTGATTTACGATGAGATAACGGAAAAAGAAACAGCTTCAGTTCCTTCCATACCACTTAGAATGCTATATCTTGTAAAACCAATAAGAATTTTTTTTTTTTTTTGCCATAGACTTGCATTTAAATGAGAGACAAAGCCAAAACAACACCAACACATCTCTAAACATATAAACATCAAATCATCAAGTATATGACTTGAGTTTAAGTGAAAAAAATAATTGGAATTTTTTTTTTAATATTTTCAACAAAAAAAAATCTACAAACTTGAAAATCTAATTAAACAGCCTGTTATTAAAATAGACCTTCTACTTTATTTATATTCAACCCCTTTCTCATTTTACTCTATCCTAAAACTACATACTAAATTCCTTTGAAAACCTTCATCTATGTTGCTGTGTCTTGATGTCCTATCTGCTCAGCCATACGAAGGAACACTACCATAGACAACTGTTTTGAAGATGACACTTTCAGAAGTCTCAACCCCATAAACAACAGCTTCATCAATCAGATTATTGTTTATACTGTGCAGTTGCATCGTGAGAAATAATATCCACTATCAAGATCCAATAGTGGGTAAGAAAATAGTGCACATTCTTGAAGTTAAAACATTTCTCAATAAACAACCAGAGAGGATCCAGAATCTAAGATATATGAAGAACCATGATTCAAAGTAAAATATCACCTTCCAATCAAAGTAATTAAGGATTAGAATAATTATGTTAAGTTTCAAATGATATAATAACCATACAAGCAACACAAAAGAGGTGGGCTCTTCTCGTAAGACTAGAGAGGTGGGAGCTTTTATCATTGTAATACTTGTGTTGCTCATACTTATGCATGGATTTATATAAAGCTTTTATGCCATGTGATATAAACAAGGTCTGGGTGACTAACTGGTTAACAAGTTTGTTTCATTTTTTCCTGGAGGAAAAGAAAAATCATTTCTTGAGACAAGTATGCTAAATAGGAACATAATAACAGGGATTTTGAAGAACTGGGCAAACATTTCTTCAGAGTTCAATTCTCAAATCCTTCAACTGTCCATATGCTTGAATGCAGGTATTTGCTTCCAGATTTTGAGAGTTTAAGCACCTGCCAATCTAATGGAGTTGCCTTTGCCTCCACCTGATACAGTCTTAACTATAATGGTGGGATCTAATAGTTATTTGCAAGTTTATTCACCTACTTTGTCACCTTTTACCACGATAGGTGAGAATGTTGCCTTATCCAATTTGAATTTCTAATATTGATGGACCTTTACATAATAAACAATTGAACAAGGGATGAAAGGGGAAGGATGTAATACCTTAGCTTCCAACTAAATTAACTTTCTAGTGCAAACTTAACAACCATAACAAAGCTCATTAGACATTTAAAAAAACCTACTTCCCTTGAATAGGAAATACCTGTAACATTTCCAACTCAAATCGCCTAAATAAAAAAATCCTGAATTATTCAAATTAAACTAGCTTCAGCAATATATAAGATAAACAATGTTAAACATCTCAATATCTTTTTATTTCTTTGTTTCACTGCCTGCTAGTCAAATCACTTGTGTAAGTAAGAGCTCAATGTAGGAACTACAACAAAATGTCTATTAATCAATGATGAGCAATCTAATCTCTGAACTTGGAAACTCATGGCCTGTCCATAGATTCCCTTCCCACCAAAGCAAAGACAGCCTTTTATAAAACTCAAACAGAACAAAAAGCAAAAAGAAACAATTTTCAGAATAGGGTATTGTACCAAACATCTCACCCCACCCCTTCATCCCCCACCTGAATTCCATTCTATAGCCAATAATATAATGAGAAAGAAAAAGCAAAGGCTTATACACTGACGCACCAAAACATAGCATAAATGTCCACCGGGAATATTGCCTATCAGAAATAAATGAATAAATAAATGGCCCCTGAATACATCGAAGATGTTGAAACAAGGAATCTGAAGACATATTGAAAAAGTCCAAGCAATCTCAACCACAGTCAGAACCCACAGACTGACGAAAATAAAAACCCAATTGATCCCAATAACAAATATGGCAATGCAGCAACTTAATCAGCTAATCATGCTGACACCACTACATCAACACTACCCATCAAGAAAACAAGAAGAACACAAAGCCAAAGATTTCAAAGGTAACATCATGAAACCTCATCGAAATTCTACCAAGAACTGAACAACGGAATTTGAGAGGAAATGGCGGTTACTAGTAAAGGGCTTCCGCTTGACGCAAGGGGTCGAGAGCTACACCAACGAGCCGCGACTTCCAGAACGGCCGGAAATTCCGCGGGCGATCAAGCTCCAATTCCGGGCGCCGAACTTGCTGACGAATTGACTGAGAATTGCGTCTTCTTCGAGACCAGGGACCCTGACTCGGCCACTGCTCCCACCGGCACTTTCTTTTATCACCATCACGGCGGGCACTGTCGGTGTGCAACGTCGACATCGTCGTCATCGACGGCGGCTGCCGCTGAATCAACTTGGAGATGGTCCATACGAGGGAGTGGAATGCGTGATTATGAAGCGGAGGTACATATACCTCGCCTAACGGCAAACTTTGAACATCGCCTTTATTTTTTCCTCGCAATTGCTCTGACTCCTTTCCCCAGCGAATTGACGTCGGGCGTTAGTACAAAAGGACGTCGCATGAAATATTTAAAACATAAGGTGAGTTTTTTTAAAACGTATGAAATATTTAAACATAAGGTGAGTTTTTTTTTTAAAAACTTTACACGAAGAACCACAATCAATTTCAAAAGCAATTTTTCTAACGAATTCTGACCTTCAAATATTTGAATAAAAAATTTAACCTCAAAATATTTGAATCAATAATACAACTAACATTTTTAGATGGACAATTTGTGGTTATATTTGCTTCCCGGTAAATATAACAACACTCGACAATATTTAGACTCTAAGAGAGCCTACAATTAAACATCTTTCATTGATAAAATAATTGAACTAGGATTTGGTTTAAACCCTATTGATTTAATCCCAACCCATGCTAGGATTAGGATGTGATTTTGGAAAAGTCTTTCCCATTCCCTTCATCTTAAGAAAACTAGGTTTAGTCCACGTGCTTGGCACGTGACCATCACTTAATACTGTAATTTCTTTTATATTCGTATTGCTTATAAGAAAATAACATTCATATACTTTATGGTTGTACTTGAATATATTTTATTTTATAAAATTATATTTACCTACTTACACATTATAATTATAGTTAAAGTTAAAATAAGGGAAAAATATTTTTAAGATGTTTTGATTAGATGTTGGAATTGTTTGTTTTTGAGATTGTTATTTTTCTAAATTTCATCATGACCATTGATTTGAACATTCAAATAAAAGAGGAAAATAATTTTGAAATCCTTTTTGGGAGAATAATGATTAGATAATAATGTTTTTTTTTTTTGGGTTTTTGGATACATAAAATACTACATGATTTTTGGGAGTTGTGGGTCAAAGTGACTCTTTCTAAAAATCTATTAAAGTAAAGAATCATTATTTCAAACTATTTTTCAAATTGACCCCTTGTCACATAAGCAAACCTTTTACTTTACCTTTGTTTGTCTTCTTAACTTTCCTCACCTCCAATGACAAACCCTAACTTTTGCCCACTCCTTTAGGTTTTCTGCTCCCAACTTGCCCTCCTTTAGGTTCTCAAGTCTAGGCTTTAAGATATTCCTTCATCAAATGATGTTGATTCAGGTTTTTTTTATTCTCTCATGTCGATCACTGATTCATCCATTGGACACGGACTCTCCCCGCATATGATCTACATTACAGTGGCCACCGTTTTGGTTTCTTCATTTGAAGTTCAAGGTTTGTACTTTGTGTTGGACTAGTTGCATCTAATGCTTCAAATATAAGATAAAATTCATTTCTTTTTCATGTGCAGTAAAAACGACTCGCTTAATTTGCAAAGATTTATTTACACCCTCTTTTTCTCTATACACCCCATTGTATAGACAGAAAGAATATGGATAAAGATATGCATTATAGGTAAGGTTGTACAGAATAATTTCTCTTAATTTATGATATCAATGCAAGTAAATACTTTGGAGTAAAGAAAATAGTAAGGAATGTAGCTTATGGGGAAATAACTATTGCAGTTTTTGGAGGTTTTTTTTTTTTTTTTTTGCCAATCGGGTTGGAGTGACCCGACTGAAGGTTGAAGAAGATGGATTATTCTTGGGCCACATTTGAGCCCTACTGTGGCTCCACGTCTAGATTGAATTTTGAACCTATGATGGTATAAAATTATGGGCTATTTAAGGTGAGGCCTTGATCTGGTTTTTGCTATCCACTCTGTCATTAATCCTTGTTTGGTTGGAGGGTATCAAGCACTCCTCCCTGTTTGGATATAGGATAGACAGTAAACTTTAATTGGTTGCAAGGTCAAGCTTGGGCTGTACACGGTTCTGCTTGGTTGCATCCAACACTCCTCCTTGTTTGGCTATAGGGATGGACAATACCCTACATGGAATAGCATATGCTGCATATATGGAATAGATTCAAATTTTAAATTTAAAAATTTAAATATATGGACCATTCTAACAATAACTTCCATATTACTTGGTCGTTCCATATTATTTGTTTTTTGTTCTCAAAATAGAGAGAACAAGAAAACTAGGGAAAATATATTTAGTTTCCAACTTGTTTTTTTCCTGAAAAATATAAAATAAAAAAATAGAAAAATACTAAATTTAAAGAACAAATAAGAGTTTTTAGAGAACATTTTTTTTATATTTTTTTGTGTTTTCAAAATTGTTCTAAAAAACATGAACAAAAAAAAACCCTTAGATTTGTGAAAGGCTGAAAGCCTTATTTGCTTCATAATGAAGGTGCTTGAGGTGCATGGAAGATGTCTTTCTCACTCTCACCAAATTTCACTTAGCTTATGTGTGAGATTAGAAAATTAATTGATTTCAAAGTCAATTTTCAACAAAATACTTCTTTTTCCCCTTGTGGTTGTTTGTTAGTTAATAAAATTTATTAAAAATGGGAAAGTGATAGGATTAGTATAATTAAGGGTCTTCATTCAATGATGTGACTCAATTCTTTTTCCGAACACTTTATAAATATAATCCATTACTAAGTCCTCTCAACCTTTTCTATTTATAAGATTATTATTATATTAAAAAATTTGTTATATTTGAAAGTTAGTTATGCTTATTTATTTATTTTTGGTTTTGTTGATTAAGCTTATTGTTGATATTTTATTATTATTTGTGAAGACAATATGACTGATTCTACTATGGAAGTATTATGTTATTGGAATGGAACAATTTTGAGGACATAAACAAATTTGAGATATATCGGAAATGATGTGGAGATTGTACTTATTGATGTACCTGTTCAAAAGACATTTATGCAATTGTTGAATATGGCATATGATATTTTTGGTGTGGACACAGTAGCACGTATGGTAGCAGTGTCGTCGAAGCATGAAGTTTCGCCAGTTGAATTATTCATAGAGCATACTTCTAGTCACCCCATTTGAATAATGAAAATGATCATGTCATACAATTGTCTACAGACAATATTGATGTTGATGAGGAAAATGATGAAGATAAGGAAGATGACATATGATGGGATTCATAATTGATGAGGTTGTTTGCCTAATGATAATGAATATTGTGGTCAAAGAGAAAGCTCTGATTTGATGCTGGTCCAACAAGTTATGGAATCTGAAAGTATAAGATAAGTGAACCTTGAAGTTGGTGCTAGGTCAAATGATCCTAATGTTGAAGTTGGGGTTGAAAATACATCACTAGTTGCCTCCCCACATGACACCTAAGTTAATATCTCCAATAACAATGTATAGCCAACAATTGCACCTGTTTCATACCATATGCCACCTACACAACAATTTTTTAATATGGATGGGGCAATTAATTGTGTTGTAAGTGATTAGACTCCATGGGAAACCCTAACTTTAGGAAATATTGATGGAGAGTTGTCAATTGGCCAGATATTTCCCTCAAAGGCATATTTGCAACATGTTGTAAAGATGTATTCCATAAGGTCATACCATGAGTTTAATGTTTATAAATCAAATGCAATTGTATTGGTTCTCAAATGTAAAAGAGCATCGGATTGTCAATGGCAACTAAGGGCAATGGCCGTGATAGATACAACCATGTTTAAAATCACAAAGTATATGAGTCCTCATACATGTGTTAATCCATGTATTAATCAAGATCATTAACAGTTGGATTCTAGCTTTGTATTCGAGTTGGTTGAAACATTGGTGAAAACACAAATGACCATTACCGTTGCTGCAATTCAAGATGTTGTTTTAGAACAATTTGGTTATCATATTTCATATCAAAAAGCAATGAAAGCAAAAAGGAAAGCAATGACTCGATTATTTGGTGATTGGTATAAGTCTTATGCAGAGTTACCACATTTTTTTCTTGCATTGTAATGAAGAAATTTTTCTTCGTGTTTTTTGGGCGTTCTCTCCATCGATTAAAGGCTTTCCACATTGTCAATTAATTTCTTACTATTGATGGAACGTTATATGGGCGGAAAATATAAAGGACATTGATGATTGCTATGGGTTGTGATGGTAATAATCAATTATTTCCTCTTACTTTTGCCATTACAGAGAGTGAAAATACAGATAGTTGGAGTTGGTTTTTGGCATGTATCAGAGTTGGTGTGACACAAAGGAAAGGCTTATGTCTGATATTCAATCATCATCCTAGCATCATAGCTGCTGCAAATGACACTTATTCAAGATGGGCGGAGCCTAATGCTTATCATAGATTTAGTATGCGTCATTTAGCCAGTAACTTCAACACAAGATTCAAAGATAAGACTTTAAAGGATCTCATGTGTAGGGTTGCAATGGAGAGCAAAGTTAAAAAATTTAGTACTCGCATGGATACAATTGGATGGATAAATGTTAATGCTAGAAATTGGTTGGAGCAGATTCCTCTTGAAAAATGGGTACTCTCACATGATGGAGGATGGAGATATGTCATTATGGCAACTAACATGTTTGAAGTTTTTAATGGTGTCCTTAAAGGTACTTGTAACTTACCAATGACAACTTTGGTCAAATTAACTTTTTATCGGGTTAATAACTACTTCACAATCAGACAAGAGCATGGTGAAAGCTGACTTGCTTCTAGTGAAGAATTCACTCCACATATTGACGCCAAAATAAAGGCTATACAAAGTAAGCTGGTTCACATGAGGTGCTTTTGTATGTATGATCATGTGCAACGACTTTTTTATGTTAAAACAAGACGTTTTGTTGGAAGTTGTAATAGAAACCTTTCACTTATCATGTTAACCTTCGAACAAGGTCTTGCACATGTACCAAAACTCATTTGTTAGGATTCCCATGTTCACACATTCTTGCTACTTGTCATTGTCGTTCGATTGATTTTCGACAATTTGTGCACAATTATTATACCACACGATGTTATTTATCGACATGGGCTCCCTTGATTTATCCCATATTTGATGAGAGTGATTGGCCTTAATATGATGGAGCAGTAATTGTGTAGCCCCCCTTCCCCTGACTACGGCGGGTGAAGGGACACCACCTAGAGGTGATACCTGTTAACCTGATTTTCTGGTATTTTTTGGGACCATCTCAAACATAGATTCATAAGTGACATAAATTTGTTTCGAAAAACCAAAATTATGAAAATTCTTGACTACAAATCATAACCTTGTAAAACTACTACTATAGTGGAGTTTAAAATGTCCTGTTAATATATGCTTGAGTCTCTAACTACTTGTATTTATACAAGTTTCACTCTAACAAAATACTACATTTACATTTCTATTACAAAAAAAAAAAAATAATAATAAAAAAAAAAAATCAAGGACCTACATAAGGAGGACTCCTAATGTTGTATTAGCCTTGACGTGTGCGGTATGTCCTTGATGACCTCTTTAGAACCTACACGGATGAAACACCCGTGTTAAGCTTCTAGCTTAACGGAAAAACAGAATAACATATATGACCACGTATAGTGATCCTCAATTACAGTATACATACATGTATAAATATTTCATATATCATAATATTCATCTCTCCCATAGAGTAATATAATGGTTATACTTCAGAAGTACATTGGCAAGACGTACGCAGGGGTATGCCTTTAGCATCCGAAGCTAATTACTTTATGCTCATATTGTTCATTATTCAGATACATTTCATATAAATGTTTGCTTGTATAAACCAATAAAAATGAATAACAAGGACACGGTACAATAGATACCAGTAGGTATCGTATAGTACAGAACATGAAGTAGCCATAAATGGAGTCCACTTAATGGCTTCAACAAAATAGGAGTGCTGAATAATACTGAACAGACGTGCTAAATAGCATAAACGAACGTGTTAATTAGCACGAAACAGAAGTGTTGAATAACACTAGTTCCTATTTATTCATTATCCGGTCTTATATGTGTTTCAGAGCATTTAATACTGGTCTTAATAACATTCATGTTATACTCTTAGTCAATTGTTATGACTATATTTTCCTCATGCATACCGAAATGTTCATGTCACATGCGTTCTATGTAGTAATTAATAACATGTATATTGTATACATATACAGATCCTTTATTCACTTCTTAGTATCATCATCCAAGCGTCGCGACTCTGGAATATTAACTAACACATCCTAAGTCCATTTCCAACTACAAATTTGACCTAGTAAACGAGGTTTTTAGACAAAGTGATCTTCTAACAAAATTTTCACCTATGTCTTAAGTTTCCAAAGGCTCAAAGATTAGGTTATTTGGACTTTTAAATTAGGAGATATGGCCAAAACATTTTGGATTGCTCCTGAATAGTTTCCAGGGATAGTATTGTGTTCTCAATTGGACGAATTTCTAAGAAAAATAGAGACATAATGTGACCTTGCTTTCTTCAAGAAATT
Organism: Tetrastigma voinierianum; assembly: GCA_016808115.1. Lineage (NCBI taxonomy): Eukaryota > Viridiplantae > Streptophyta > Magnoliopsida > Vitales > Vitaceae > Tetrastigma > Tetrastigma voinierianum. Next base: position 81,487 of record JAEQBH010000947.1, read on the forward strand.
TACTCTCTTAGGTGTCTAGTTTCTGTAAAATTTTGATTCACATCATTTGGATTAGTAGGACCCAATATATGGTCCAAACAACATGAACTACTCCTGTAGAGGGGACAGAAGAAGCATCTTATTGTAAAACTCATTTTCAGGGTTTTTAAAGCAGGATTTAAATCTCCATATTTGCTAAAAATTTGTAGGTATGTCTCTTAGGTTTCATCTCCAATTGAAATCATCCAAATTAGAGGTCCGTGGGCCAAGTTATGATCAAAACAAAAACACAGGTTTTAGGGAAATTTGGACAGCACTTCCCCTAAAATACCTACATGTCTCTTTACACATTTTTTGTCCTTATCACCAGACAATTCCAACCAAAACTAAAACAAGATCAAAGCCAACCTCAAACCCAACTCAAACCAACAAAAACACAAATACAGGGAGAGTTAGGATTTTTTTCCTAACCTGGATTATCTTGAAAAAACTAAAACCTAGCTTCCTTCTCTTCATTTCATTCTCTTCTTCTTTCCCTTCTTTTCCTCCGCTTTACATGAACAAGGAGAGCTCAAAAAGGGAGAGAGCAAACCAAAAAATGGGTTCTTCCAAACCCCCTATCGGATGCCAAACATATCTTATTCAAAAGGGAGAATCTCCTTCTAGAAGACAAGTTGTTGTCTTCATGCAATTAGCTCAAGTTTTTCCCTTTGCTCTTTAGTCCTCCATCTTTATTCAATTTGACAATCAACTTATCAAAATCCTACAGTAACATATAACCTTTTATCTTAATGTCCCTTAAGACCCTAAAGTGACAAATTACCATTATTCTTTTGACTTCTTTAATAATTCCGGTTATATCATTATTCACACTTAACTATTAAATTCCCGAAAAACACAAATTTGACTTCCCTTATACCCTAAACATGTCACAAAACTACTAGGGTATAAATTGAGGAGTTACAACTCTCTCCCCCTTAAAATAATTTCGTCCTTGAAATTTATACCTGAATTGAAGAGTTGCGGGTACTGTGCCCTCATTGTCTATTATGGCTCCTAAGTTGCTTCCTCACCGTGGTGTTGCCAAAGTACCTTTACCAAAGGGACTTGTTTGTTTCACTATTGTTTCACTTCACGAGCTAGAATGACTTTTGGTTCTTCATCATAAGTGAAGTCTGATTGCACTTGTATATCTTGTACTAGCAAGATGTGCAATTCATCAAAATAGTATCTCCGAAGCATTGAAACATGGAACACATTATGTAATTTGGCCAACTCTAGAGGGAGGGATAAACGATAAGTGACTGGTCCAATTCTTTCTAAAATCTCATAAGGTCCGATAAACCTTGGACTCAATTTTCCTTTCTTTCCAAATCGAAGTATCTTCCTCCACGGTGATACTTTCAAGAAGACTCATTCCGACTTCAGACGCATGCCTTTTCTTTAGATTCAGATACGACTTTTTGTTTATCACTATACCTTTTAACCTTTGGCCTAATAACCCGAACTTTTCTTTTGTCTCTTTCTACTATGTTAGATTCAATTACTTATGCTCGTTTCGTGTCTGGCTCCAGATACGTGGGTTCTACATTTCCTGCCATACAAAGCTTTATAGGGGGCTATACCAATACTTGATTGATAACTGTTGTTCTAGGAAAATTTCATAAGGGGAATATGTCTATCCCAATCTCGAGAAAATTCCAGCGCACACAACTTCAAGACGTCCTCTAATACTTAATCACTTTTTCAGACGGCCCATCCGCTTGCGGATGGAAGCATCAGACTAAAATTTAGTCGAGTACCTAAGGTCGACCGTAATTTTTTCCAAAACCTTTGACGTGAACCGTGGATCGAAGTCGCATCGCTGACAAGTGGTATCTCATGCAACCGACAATCTCGCCACATACAATCCTATTAATCGATCCATGTAATAGTCAAGTCGGTTTAAAGTAGCGAGCAGACTTTGTAAATCACGATGATTACCCAAACCGAATCATATGTTTCCTTTGGGTGAGGGGAACCAAACACGCAAATCCATAGTAATGTTGTCCTATTTATCAGGAATTAGAATGATTTAACATATCAGATAAGCACTTGATGGTCGTACTTTACTACATCAAGTCGAAGATGATACATACTCTACTATATCCCTTTTCATCCTCGCCACCAATAAATACTATTTCAAATCCCTCGGGTACATCTGTTACCCGCAGGATGCATGTGGTGAAGACAGACGTGGCTTTCATACATTAACTTCTTTTTCAATTCCAGGACATTCAATACACATAATTTGTTCTTGTAATAGAAACCTCCATCATCTTCTATAGAATAGTCAGTCTTGTCTCAATTTCTAACTAATTGTACCCTTTGTTGTAACTTGACATCATTTTTCTGAGCATCAATCATCATCTGCCTCAAATTAGGCATAGCTCTTAATTGATCTAACAAGGCTCCATCAGATGCAAAATCTCTCCATACAAAGATTGTAGGACAAAAGGAAATAGTTTTTCTACTTAAGGCTTCCGCCACCACATTAGCTTTTCCTAGGTGGTAATCAACTATACAATAATAGTATTTGAATAACTCTAACCACCGACATTGCCTCAAGTTCAGTTCTTTTTAAGTTCGGCGCATACTTAAGACTCTTATGATCTATAAATATTCTACATTTTTCAATTATATAAATAGTGTCTACATTTTCAAGCTTCTAACACTACTGCTACCAACTTTAGATCATGTGTGGGATAATTCTGCTCATGCAGTTTCATCTATCTTGAGGCATATGCCACCACTTTTCCATCTTCCATTAATACACATCCCATACCAATCCTTGAAACATCACTAAACATGGTGTATCACCTGAATGTAGGTCAATCAACACTGGTGCTTCAACCGATATTTTCTTTAATTGGATCGAACTTTGACCGATATTTGTCATCCCATTCAAACTTCACCCCTTTTCAGAGTAACTTAGTAAGTGTAGAGGCTACGACTTTATAATCCCTTCACAAACCATCTGCATTACCCAAATGAACTACAAACTTCTCACCTATATTACATTTCGAGGCGGTTTCTAACTTACAATCGCTTCAATCTTACTAGGGTCAACTCTAATACCCTTTGCAGACATAATATGGCCTAGGAATGACACTTCCTTAAACCAAAAATCACACTTACATAACTTTGCAAACAACTGTTTTTCTCTCAAGGTCTGCAACACTATCTTCAAATGATGTTCATATTCCTATGCATCCTTAGAATACACCAGGATATCATCTATGAATACCACTACAAACTGGTCCAAATAAGGGTGGAATACCCTATTCATGAAGTCCATGAATGCGGCCGGTGCATTAGTCAACCCAAATGACATTACTAAAAACTCATAACGACCATATCGGGTTCTAAAAGTTGTTTTCGGAACTTTAACATCTTTCACCCGAAATTGATAATATCCCGATAACAAGTCTATATTTGAAAAGACACTCGCTCCTTTCAATTGATAAAAAAAATCTTCTATTTTCGGCAACGAATATTTGTTTTTCATTGTTACCTTATTTATTTACCAACAATCGATGCACATCCGGAGAGTGCCATCTTTCTTTTGACAACAAACCCGCCCACCCTAGTACGAAACACCATGTCGGATCTAATCCCTTATCCAATAGCTCCCAGTCGTAGTCTTCAACTCTTTTAGTTCGCTGAGCATACAAGATAGTGGTGCCCTAGAAATAGAGCTGTTCCATAAAACTTCAATAGCGTATCTACTTCTCTTTCTGGTAAACTGTAATTCCTCAGGAAACACATAAGGGAATTCCTTTATCATCGGAATATCTTCCATATTTACCTATCCCCTCTTAGAATCAAGCACCAAGGCCAAAAAGGCTTCACAACCTTTTCGAAGAAAACGTCGCGCTTGCATAGCGGAAATTACATTTGACATCGTCCGCATCGGATACTCATGTATAGTTACTCTAATGTGTCGAATATTTAAGCACATCGTTTTCTCTTATCACACCGTCAACTATAGTCTTCGATGTTTGGATAACCAATCCATCCCTAAAATCAAATCAAACTCATGAAAAGGTAAAGTAATTATATCAACCGAAAACTTTCTATCATGGATCATTAAGGGACATATTTTATACACTCGGTTGACTCTAACACTATGCCCTAGGGGATTGGTAACATGCATGTCGTAGGCTAAAGGTTCTACTAATGGCAATTTATCACTCAATTGTTCAGTGCATACATAAGAATGTATAGAGCTTGGATCTACTAAAGCATGCCTTTCAGTGTTATAGAGAGTGAAATTACCCGCTATAACCCCTTATGCATCTTGATCTTCACGAGCCCTCATATCATAGGCTCGAGTTGGGACTGTAGCAATAGGGCGATTTGTTGTTTTTGATGCAATACCTCTTCTATGTTGCCCTGAACTACCTCGCCCTCTACCCTTATCACAAGTTGGTGGAGGTACATTTGATTCTTCTCTGCTACTTCCTTAAGGACTTCTAGAAGTTCCAGATCCTCGTGGACAATTTAGTAAAATATGGTATGTGCTTCCACATCGGAAACACCCCCTAGTATCCTCCCCGCAAGTACTGTAATTATCATAAGCCACAAGGGCATTCAAGTCTTTCAATTGTCTAATCATGCCTCCGCGTAACCCTCGATGTCATTGCAAGTCCTCGCTTTACCTTTAGTAGCGTAACTATGTAGTGATTCAACTGAGACTCTGTTCTCTTTTACTCGGGAGGAAGGACAACCTCTAGAGGAACTTCCCTCCTCTCGGATTTCTTCCGATTCATCATTTCCGCATTTCTCAATTTTCATAATTTGGTCAGCACTAGCTTCGGGACAGGGAAATTTCACCACTTGCTATGATGTAACAGCTATGAGGTACCTTTTTATAGACTCCTTTAGGTCATCCTCAAATAGTCTAAATCGAAAGGTTTCAAGAAGAACTGCCTGCAAGGCACTTATTGAGGCTACCGAACTCTTTCATACTCCACCTCACCGCTGATAATTTCTTCAGATTCAAGAATTGCTTCCACTCTGGTATTCCTGTGAATCATCTAAGATGATACTTTGTCTCAAACTCTTGACAAAGAATTCTCATGTAATTGGGTCCGAAGTAATGATTTTTTAGAACTAACTTCCAAAGAATCATAAGGTACATCTTGCGTATGAGAGACCGCACATTCGCCATTTGTCAGGGACATTTCACTTCTCACTCAGCCCTCAGAGTTTCCTGCCAAAACTCAAATTTTTATCTCGACTTTCTAGACTTAGCCCATGGAATTATTCCTACTTCCATGCTTTCTTTACGTAGTCACTAGTCAGTGCCGTGAGTCAATCTAAGACCTTTGCCATATCTTGAGAACTCTTTATCAACTCTTTGGTTGACACGACATGAACGTTATGTTCACCTCTAGTCGGCTTAGAGGGACTAGAGACATATGGATCAAGGTCCATAGGATTGATGCTTTAGGCTGTTTCCTCCACAGCTTCTTAGGATTGGTTCATTCTAGTCAATATACAAACAAGGGATATCCACATTAAAAGCACACAATACTATGTAGGTAATATTTAACCTAATAGTTTTCCTTTAAACGCCTACACCCTACTCTACTAATTAACTCCGTAGCCGCCTTCCGACGCGGCGTGACGGGACTCCCACCCAAAGTCGATGACTGCTAACCCCGATTTTCCGGGGCATTATTTGAGACCATCTCAAGTATAAATTCATGGCAATACAAATTTGTTTCAAAAAGCTAGAATTATGAAAATTCTTGACTACAAATCATAACCTTGTAAAACTACCACTATAGTGGTGTTTAAAATGTCTTGTTCATATATGCTTCAGTCTCTAACTACTATTATTCATACAAGTTTCACTATAACAAAATATTACATTTACATTTCTATTACAAAAAATCATGGGATCTAAGTATAAGGAGGACTCTTTATGTTGTGTTGGCTCGACGTGTGATGTCCTTCGCGACTCTTCGTAACCTATACCGATGAAATGTACCCAATGTTGCTTCTAGCGAAGGAAAAACAAAATAACATATATGACTACTATGCTGATCCTTAATTACAGTATACATGCATGTATAAATATATCACATATCATAATATTCATCTCTCCTGTAGGAGTACATAACAGAAATTTCATAACAAAAGGTACCCATAGGTACACTATAGTACAGAATAGAGGTATACCTTAGCATTCGAGCTGATTACTTTTGTGTTCATCGTTCATTATTCAGATACATTTCATATAAATGTTTGCTTGCATAAACCAGTAAAAATGAATAACAGGGACACAGTACAATAGATACCCGTAGGTATCGTACAGTACAGAACATGAAGTGGCGGTAAACGGAGTTCACTTAATGGCGCCAACAAAACAAGAGTGTTGAATAGCACTGAACAGACGTGCTAATTAGCACGAAACAAAAGTGCTAAATAGCACTAGTCCCTATTTATTCACTCGTCCGCCTTAAGTAGCATACAATTATAATGCTGCTTTCTGAAAGATTTTACATCGGGTCTTAATAACATTCATGTTATACTCTTAGTCAATTCTTATGACTATATTTTCCTCATGCATACCGAAATGTTCATGTCACATACGTTCTATGTGGTAATTAATAACGTGTATTTTATATACATATATGGATCCTTTATTCATTTCCTAGTATCATCATCCAAGCGTCGCGACTTTGGAATATTAACTAACACATCTCAAGTCCATTTCCAACAACAAATTTGACTAAGTAAATAAGGCTTTTAGACAAAGTGATCTTCTAACAAAATTTTCACCTATGTCTTAAGTTTCCAAAGGCTCATAGATCAGGTCATTTGGACCTTTAAATTAGGAGATATGGCCAAAACATTCTAGACTGCTCTTGAACAGTTTCCAAGGACAGTATTGTGTTCTCAATTTGACAAATTTCTAAGAACAATAGAGACATAATGTGACTGCATTTCTTCTTCATGAAAGTTAATATTTCCTAGGTGTCTAGTTTCAAAGAGGGATTTTGATTCACATCATTTGGATCATATTCAACATGGTCCAACAACATGAATTACTCCCGCAGGGAACAAAATCAATATCTTAACAAAACTCATTTTGTGGTTTTTAGAGTAGGATTTAAATCTTAGTCTCTACTAAAAATTTGTAGGTATATCTCTTAAGTTTCATCTCCAACTTGAATAATCCAGATTGGAGGTCCGTGGGCCAAGTTATAGCCAAAACAAAAACATAGATTTTAAGGAAATTTGGACAACATTTCCCCTAAAATACCTACATGTCTCTTTACACATTTTTGGTCCTTATCAACGGACAATTCCTACCCAAACCAAAACAAGATCAAAGCCAACCTCAAACTCAACTCAAACCAACAAAAATACAAATACGGGGAGAGTTAGGATTTTTTTTCCTAACCTGGATTGTCTTGAAAACTTAAAACCTAGCTTTCCTTCTCTTCCTTCCCTTCACTTCCTTTCCTCCTCTTTACATGAACAAGGAGAGCTTAAAAAGGGAGAGAGCAAACCAAAAAATGGGTTCTTCCAAACCCCCCACCGGATGCCAAACATATCTAAGCCAAAATGGAGAATTTCCTTCTAGAAGACAAGTTGTTGTCTTCATGCAATTGGCTCAAGTTTTTTCCTTTGTTCTTTAGTCCTCCATCTTTATTCAATTTGACAATCAACTTATCAAAATTCTACAATAACATATAACCTTTTATCTTAATGTCCCTTAAGACCCTAAATTGACAAATTACTATTATCCTTTTAACTTATTTAATAATTCTGATTATATCATTTTTCACACTTAACTATTAAATTTATGAAAAACACAAATTTGACTTCCCTTATACCCTATAAAACTACTAAGGTATAGTTTGGGGTGTTACAAATTGTACCTTCTGATTCAATGAAGGGTGCAACTTCTGGTGGACCAAAATCAAGTCATCTTCATAATGAGATGGATAAAAAGGAAGCGAAAACTCAACAAACATGTGGACTATGCAAGCAATTGGATCACAGTCGACGTTCTTGTCCCACTAGAGGAACACATGATAGGAGTTGATACACTATATTGAACATCTTATTGTATTGTTATTTTTATCTTCCATTAGTTTTAAGACATTGTTATAATCTATATGTAATGACCTCATCTTGAATACTTTAATGATGTTTGTTTGTTTTTTTTAATGACGTTTGTTTGTTAAAAAATATTATTTGTTGATGACTTATTCATACTTGTTTATATTAGGTTAATTGGAAACTTTGGAATCTCCCATTTTTAGGGGAGATGCTGCTGAAATTTAGGTTACTTAAACATATTTATATAAACTATATGTGTTAACATCTTATTGAACACTTCAATGATATTTGTTTGTTAGAATTTGTTGTTCGTTAATAAAGTATCCATACTTGTCTATATCAGGTTACTTGGAAAGTTTAGAATCTTTTATTTTAAGGGGAGATGCTGCTAAATTTTTTTTTTATATCAAATAACTTGGAAATTTTAGATTTTTTTTTTTTTTTTTTGTTAACATGAGGCAATGGACACCCAATCATTTCCACTGTGGCCGACCCCGAGGATGCATCCATGCTCGCCTTCAACATCACACTCCATCATCTAACATATCTAGTGTTCCTGATATCGACCGATTTTAATTTGTCGACACAAGTTCCTTCTCGAGATTGGAATCGGATGATCGTAGCTCACCATATATCGGTAGTCCTGATTTTATTCCTAAGCTTGATTGGCCAATGGACACGTGACTAGTGTAGTAGACGGGTATGCCTAGAGATGCCATGGCTATCTACATGCCAACAGTGAAATGACAAAGTGATATCAGTAAGATATTGCTATCTTATTTGATCAAGGGCGGTGCATGGTCTTCCAGTCACTGGTACTACGGATATTGATTGGCAAGCAATTTGTGAGGAATTATTAGGTATTCGACCAACAGAGATTGATATTCGTGGAGCATCTAGTAGAGTACGTTTCATTGCTACCCATTTCTCACACTTACCTCCGAGGGCTTCGGATGAAGTCACCTTACAACGTCATGCGAGAGCATACCTTCTATTACTATTGGGTAGTTCATTATTCCAAGATAAGATGGGTCTTCAAGTCCAATTAGCAATTTTACCCATATTTCAAAATTTTCATGAGACTACACAATATAGTTGGGGGAGTGCAAAATTGGCATGTCTTTATAGAGAGTTATGTCGAAAGTGTTTGTATAGTACGGAAATCATTGCAGACTATTACATTTGTTACATGTATAATTACTAATCTTATTAGTAATTTTTTCATCATTTCTTATCATTTAAACATAATTTTGTTTTAATTTCCGCTTATGGTCATGAGCAATTATATGTGGGTCAGCCCTAGTAGATGACATTTCAAGTTAAGCATACTTCAGATTTATAGATGATGAACTTTAAAAAAATGGCATTAGGGAGTAGGTGAGTTCCATTGTCCCGCCAGAGACACCTCATTCGTCTCGACTCACATTACATGCAGATGAAAAACCTCAAGAAAATCCAATTTTCTCAAAAGTGGCAAAATTAGAATTTCGGTAAAATTCAAATTTTCTAGATCTCGATGATGAAACGGACTTCACCGTTGGAATCACCGCCTCACGAATCTAGCTACCACGCCGAATTTTCACAAATTCCAAGATAATGACTCAGACGCTTCGGCGAACTCGCCGTGTGATGACTGGCATTTTGAGGATTACCACTGTGGTACACGTGTCAAGCTCCAATTAAGTCAGGCTGAGCCTCGGCTGTGGACCCATCGGCGACATAAGCATGAGGCCATTGGATAGAAAAGTCAAAACTAATGAGAAGCATGGGACAAAATAAGTATTATGGAAAGTTTAAATGAGAATGGGACAAAAACTAGACAATGATCATCTCTCCATTAATCGGGAGCACCAAACGTGCAGTGGCAAAACGAATTTCAGATAGCTAGGTTTTGATATTTTTTAGAGCAGAAGGTGTGCCTTCTCTAAAATCACTTCGTGATCCAACCGTCGGATTCTTCCTTCTGCCAGAAGGAAAGTCGTTTCACGGTGAGGGCAACGCCAGGACTGGGCTTTAAGGAGTTCAAGCAACCCGTGGAGGTAGGGTTTCATCCCCATTTGTTTTATTCTTGGTTTAAGCAAGGTTTATCGATGCTCACATTGATCGAGGTCAAATACATTTGATCTGTCCAAATCTCGAACCAAAATGTTGAATTTTGAGACTCCATTTGTGCATCTCAGAAAGTGCTTTGTGTAACTTGGAGTGTTGTGTGACGATTTATTAAATAAATCAGGTTTTGATGAGCAGAGGCCTGCAAGTAAATGGCCAAGGAAATCGGGTCAAAAGGAGCCGAGGTCGAGGTGGTGGGTCGCCCACGACACCTTGCACATGCTCGTTGGGACCGTTAAAATCGCTCCCAAGTTTGTGGAATTGGACCAAAATCGCCCATATGTTGTGTGCTTGAATTGTTGAAATGTAATGGCTCTTGGCATGTGTGGAAATATATATGTTAAGACATGATTTAATGTGAAGACACAATGACACAATTATATGGAATTAAATTGTTTGTGTTCAATGGAGATGATAATGTAAATTGCTCATGAAATAAATCGGTGATGGTTGATGTGTTGAATTACATGTGTGTAATTGTAGTTGATTGAAAATATGCATATCGACATATCAGATAGCTCATTAAATGGCATAATGCATTTTCATATGCATTGGGTAACCTAGAAGTTAGGTGTGAGTGCATGACATGGTTTTTTTGTAAAAACAACGGACATGGTTGCGAAAGGAATTTCACAGGATGATATTTCGAAGAATTGGGTTGGGAGATGGGCCAACAGATCATATCGGATGAGGACCATGACTGTTTTGGAAAGCTCACCAACCAATTCGCCTCGGAGGGTAGTCCCATATTTTTACCGAATATTTTGGTAGTATATTTTCAAGAACAACAAGATTTGTTTTGAACGATTATTTTCATACATATTTTTAAAAAGATGATTTGGAAGTCGTGAGGACTGTGATACGGGTGATCATGTAGACATTCGGCGGCGATCACGTATTTATCGAGTGCAGCTTATTTCAAGATTTATTACGCATCTTGGGGTGGAGAGTAACCCATTTGTGGCGATTCCACCATCGAAGATTAAATCCCACTCGCATGCGATTATACGCTGCGACAGAGCGCCGAGGGGACGGCTCATTTTAGAGACTGATTTTGAAGAAAGCCGGGTTGTGGCTTTAATGGTTTTTGGAATACATGTATTAGGATTTTAGATCTTAATATGTGTTGTATAAGAGTAAACTTTTAACTCTTGAAAACATGATATATAGTTGATGTATGATGATGGATACTGTAGTATGGGCCCAAGAGGCCGTTTTTATTCATATATGTATCATGTGATTGACGTTGGGGACGTGTGTTGTACTATGGGCAGAGTTCCCGCATGCTGAGATCACAGATTTTCGCGGAGATGTCGGGTCACCCGACATTCACGAAATAAGCTTCCGCAGTTGACGGGTAGGTCAACGGACACCTGCCTGGGCGCTACAAAGATGAGTTTGATAGACAACGATCCTCTCAGGTTTGTACTAAATACTAATTTTATAAAGATGTTAATAATTATGATATTTAGTCATATTAATATGATGATTTAAACTTATTATATACATGCTAAGGTTTGAATATAATAGGTATTGTGGCAGCCTTACACAGACGATGTACTAGCCTCACTATCAGAGATTTGTTTAGTTGATCAAGATATTTAGCGAATGATGTCACCACTAATATTTTTTGATATTGTTGAGTGGCATCGTCCTGAGCGTGTGTTACAACAATTTGGACTTATGCAGGGTATTTCACCAACATGCTCCATAGATATTGAGCTTTACTCCATAAATCGATGCGGTTGACCTCAACATGATTGGAGGTTGCATTATGAACACTATGTGGAATTATGGAATGCTAGGATGGAGCGTATTATCACTGCAGATCATATAGAGCCTCACATAGACTACCATGCTCCATACATGATATGGTATCGCTGACCACACGCTGCTTTATCACTCCCATGGATAGTGTTAGACTGGCGCGATACTGTGCTACCGCCTTTATCTACTACCCAGCTTAGGCTCAGAATATTACTTTAATGTTATTTGATGTATCAGATATATTATTTCTATTTTAACAAATAAATTACATATTATTTTGTGTGGCTGGTTGAAACCATGACATCGATCATATCTTGAGGACGTCATGCATTAGTGGACTCTAACGGTGATGTTTGTCGCAATAGTATAGTTGATATTATTCACATGGCGACGGATATTCTACACATTATTCGAGAGGATTATCGTCTTCAACCATCAATGCAACCTCTTGTCTTTTCAGACCCACCATCAATGTGACCTCCTACCTTTTCGGTGCAATTGCCTACCTTTTCAAACTCACCTTTAGTGCAACCTCCTATCTTTTCAAACCCACCATCAATGCAGCCTTTTACCTTTTCAGTACAGCCTCCTAGTCCTACCTTTTTAGATTCACCTTTAGTGCAACCTTCGACCTTTTCAAGCCTACCTTCAGAGTCTATCCTTGTACTTATAGAGACTATCATATCTATTAAGCTAGATTTACCCCCAAGTGTTCCGAGAGGTAGACGTGGACTACGTCGATCTAGATTGTTGCCTCCACCACCTTTATTTCCAATTCCATCACTTGTAATACCCGCTACAGTTAGAGAGGGGAGACAAAAAAGGAAGAGAGTACCAGTTATACATGTGCCTCTCTCCTCGCGAGTAAGTATTTGAGATTATATATATTTTGTTATATAAATGTTGAGGGGTAATTTTTTGTTACTTTATGAAACTATTGATATCATATTTTGTAGTGGAATTTTTCTAATTAACTTCATTAACTAATTTCAAAATGTTTATTTTTTATTTTATGTTGTGTGTATAAATATTGACCTTTTTTTAACATGAAATTATAAACATATGTCTTACAATAGTAAAAACTCTTAATATGGAAACTTGAGAATATAAATATTAGTTTGATGACTTATTAAAATGCTAATCAATGAATGATTTCATAAATTACAAATCCAATATCTTAAATTAATACATTATTTGATTTTAAATCATATTTGATTATGTATCTTAAATTAATAAATTATGAAAATTAATTTTGTTATTTTAATTTATTAGAAATTTATTTAATTGAAGTAATATTAAATCTTAAAAATAATTTTTTATTATTATTAAAGAATTTATTTTAAATTTTACCAATAATTACAATTAAAAACATGAAAATTATGAAACCGTAGTTAGAAACTACGGCTTTGGTTCAAAATGAAATCTTTCTCCTATGTAGCATCCTACATGGCATCAAGAAGGTCAAATTGATCATAAGTTCGAAGAGTGGGTTAAAATCATTTTTTTTAATTAAAAGTTAGTTTCACACAAAACTTTGATTTTTTGATATTGAGTACAAAATAAAATTAAATATTTTTAAAAGAAAAATAAGTTTCCAAAAACTTTTAAAATTTTAAAAATGACTGGCGTAGTATATATTATGTCTGTTTTGATAGGTGATTCATTTAAATACATTTTTTTAAATAATATTTTGCTTTTTCTTTTGCTCAAATGGTGAAGGGGATGGATTATGGGAGGTCTTAGGCTCCGTCGATATAAAAACAAAATACTATAACATTTAGATATTAAAAAAAAAAAATTGACTTTTTTTAGGATGCGCTTTAAAAAATACTTTTAGAAAGTACTTTGAGTTGTTTTAATATTTGATATGCATATTCAGTTAGTCTGTCACAAAGGCCTTATTTGTAGCCCAAATTTGGTGGGCTGTGGCTGTTGGTTGATATGTAAGTTTAGAGGTTTCAGCCCAACTTCGTTTCAATGGATCCAAACAAGATGATTGGGCCTGTCATCAGTTCCGATAAAAAAAAAAAAAAAAATGCAATTGGCATCCAACTTGATCTGTAATTAGTACGTTAAGATATCTTTCTCTAATCAACTCCACTTTAATTTTTCCAAGCTTAGGGAACATTGCATGATTATCCTATGGCAATCAATGTTTTATATTTTTTAATATTTTAATAATTTAATATCTAAAAAACCTTAGCATCATTTTCTCTTAACTTTTTTCTTTTACTAAATTTTTCTGCCAGCTTATGCTGACATTTTTGCCATTCTCGACTAAATTACCCATCTACACCTCTTTCAATTTTTTTTCTTTCTCAATAAAATCGCTTATTCATACAAGATTTCAGATTTTATCTTCGTTTTTCAGATTAGTCGGCCGCCTCACGCGCGCTGATCACACACCTTCATACGCTGCATTTATCATTTACCGCCTCTAAGCAGCATCGCTTATTTGTATTTGCCGATCCGCACAAAACAAAATATATACTATTTAAACAAAACATCAAATCAACGATCAATAATACGTCAGATAACCCAAGTCATACGATTTTACCATAATAAGTGAATATCAAACGCAGAGGCTCAATTAAATTTACGGCTGAAGTCGATTTATTATGTTATTAACCTATACGCAAGTTTCTTCTTTATTGCAAGAATTTCCTGATTATATATATTTACGATTGTTACTTCTTAATCAACGAATTATTTTTCTCTTCAAATTAAAAAAATATTTTAATAATTAAAAGATATATTTTATAGTCATTAGCTTTCCTTTTCAATCTAAATGTCCCTAAAACATGGTAACTATCTCATCAATACTCATCACCACTAACCCTAATGGGCAGGCAAAGACTTCCATCCATAAGTAAAATAAAGCTAAATAGCATCCTAATGCCAAACACTCATCTAGTATTACTAGTGCTTTCATTGACTCACCAAACATGCTTGTCGGTTCAATTCCTCCATGATTTTCAGCTTCCATTCTCGTCTCTTACTTCCATTTGCCTTTCATTTTCAGCTTAATGATGATTGCATGCTTATCCTTTTTCGTCTTGTATATAGAAATAATCTCAACTTTATCTGTTTAAATGGGTATTTGAGGCATTATAGCACCTTACACATCGGCTAATCTCATAGAACTTTTAAATTAAAAGTTTGAGTATATCTTAATTAGACCGATTATCATTGAAAAACAAACCTAAGGTAATAAGGACTGAGTATGGAAATCCTTAGGATTCTATTTGAAACTTGAAGAGCAATAAGGAAATGAAATAGAAAGAAAAATACAAAAAAAAGTGGAAAAAAAGAAAATTTGGAGGAAAAAAAGAGTTTAAATTCAAATAATTAGGATTCTATTTTAAACTTGAAAAGTACTAGGGAAATGAAATAGAAAGAAAAATACAAAAAAAAAGTGGAAAAAAAGAAAATTTGGTGGAAAAAAAGAGTTTAAATTTAAATAATTAATTCTATATTTATCAGTTCACATTACTATTTTCTATTATATAAGACTAAAAATTTTAAAATATATAAAATTTAAAAAATTTAATTATATTTATCTTCTTTATATTTCCACACATGAAAAATTCTCCATCCTATTTTTTATTCTTCTGTAATACTTCTTCAGGCTTATTGAAACGGAACCTTGAAGTTGATGGTCACCAACGAAAATGAGAGACAATGACAACCCCATTTTTTTCAATGGATGATTGCACAAAGCGGGACACATAGAAAATGACGCCCAAATGATTCAAGCCACGAAAAATAATTTCATGTTAAAGATCATTAACGTGAATTGTTGAACAAGTTAAGTATGAATCGAAACTCATGAATTTCAACTTCTAATCAAAACCCCAGTTGTCTTGACAACGTTGCTGGGTTAAAATTTTGAAATAAACCAGTACTGCGGTCCACAACCCTTGTGATTTAAATCTGGTCTCTTGACTGTCCTTAAAAGTCTCCATTTGTTGCAGTCAAATTCAAAGTTCATCGTCAGATCATCACTAGGAAATTAAGGAACTAATTAGAAGATCAGATCCAGCCTCATGTGAGGGAACATGGCCCTGAGAGAGGGTAGTGGTGCGTCAAATAGCATATCAAAAGTGGAATCATTAAGACGTCGAAAATTGATATCAACTACCAACTATAGTTGAAGCACTGTTCATTCTTTCATATTAAGCAAATGCAGCTGTCCTAGGCAGATCCTTTATTGATTTGGCATGCCATTTCAGCAGATAGTACATGAGGGAGTGTTTGGCCACCATCGGTAGCGGAGCTAGGATTTAATCTTGGGGACATAAATTGATCGACGTGCTGTTGTAGCATAGTAATATAGGATCTTGAAGTTTCAAGGGGGCATAACATAGGAGTTTGACTCTATTTTGCAAAAAAAAAATTCAGGGATATGCCCTTAGGCTCCTATGTGTTCACCACTACGTCCTGAATAAAAAATGTTTCATAATTATGGTTTAGTTTTCCCTCGGATTCTCATGAATTGAAGAATTTGTTGATCCCAAAGTAAGATTAAGTTAGTACTGTTACCTTGAGTTATAGGCTTATATATATATATATATATATATATATATATATATATAATTTTTTTTTTTTTTTGAATAATATGTCCTAGGAGATGCTGACATGGAGTTGAGTAGATTGAAGTGTATGTAGTCAAACAAGCAGAATAAGTGGGAAGATTTGGGTTTTATTCATTATGAAGTATTTGTTGGTTTGTTTATACTTTAGAAGGCCTGTAGGTAGCAGGTTTGTTGCTATTTTTTTGGGGTTATTTGCAGGTAGCAGATTAAGTTGCATTTTTTTTTGTTTTTTTTTTGTTTTAAGCTAGCTGTATAAATAAGTGCTTTGAAGCTTAATAAAATATGACTTTTAATCCCTCAAAGTTCAGTTGCTTTTTGAGAGTGTCTACACTTTGTTTCTATCAAAACCAACATAATGGTTTTGGAGCTACGTTCTTGAGTAACCTGTGAGGTGAGTGAGCCTGTACACCACCATCTATAAACAATATCCAGAATGACCTCAGAAGCTTCACTGAATGCACTGACACCTCTAATGTTTGATGGAATAAATTATCAAGTGTGGGCTGTCCGTATGGAAGCCTACCTTGATGCTAGTGATTTGTGGGAAGCTGTTAGTGAGGAATATGAAGTTCCTCCCTATTCGACAATCCAACTATGGCTTAGATAAAACTACATAATGAGAGGAGGCAAAGGAAATCAAAGGCAAAAGCTAGTATATTTGCAGTTGTCTCATCTACAATTTTCATCAAAATCATGACACTGAGAACAAAAAAAATGAAATATGGAACTTCTTGAAGAAGGAATATGAAGGAAATGAACGAGTCAAAGGTATGCAAGTGCTGAACCTGATTAGAGATTTTGAGATGCAAAGGATGAAAGAATTAGAAACAATCAAGGATTACTCAAACACTTCTCAGTATTGTTAACAAAGTAAGACTTCTTGATACTGACTTTTTTGATTCTAGAATCGTTCATAAAATTTTTATAACAGTTCCTGAAAAGTTTGAGACTATAATATCATCTCTAGAAAACTCAAAAGATGTGTCAAGTATTACCTTGGTAGAGTTTTTGAATGCATTACAAGCTCAAGAACAAAGGAGGCATATGAGACAAGAAGGTATTTAGGCCATATCGTTAATAAAGAAAGACAAAGCAACACACAGCATCAACAACACTCAAAATTTTCCACCACGTCCTTATTGTAAAAAATCCAATCATCCACAAAAAAGGTGTTGGTGGAGGCCGAATGTAAAATGTCACAAGTGTGGTCAACTAGGGCATGTGGAAAGGATATGCAAATCTCAACAGCAGCAAGGAGAAGCCAAGGCTATTGTGGAAGAACTTCAAGATGAGCAACTGTTTGTGGTATCATGCTTTGCCACTAGCAGCTCCCCAAAAACTTGGCTTATAGACAGTGGTTGTACAAACCATATGACTTATGATCAAGGGCTCTTTAAGAAACTTGACAAAACTGTTACTTCCAAAGTTAGAATTGGAAATGGAGCATATCTTGCAGTAAAAGGCAAAGGAACAGTGGTAATTGAAGGCCCCACAAGTTTGAAATTAATCTCTAATGTCTTATATGTTCCTCTGATTAATCAAAATCAATTGAGTGTTGGTTAATTGTTGGAAAAAGGCTAGAAGGTGCTGTTTGAGGACAATCATTGCATGCTTGTTGATGCACAAGGCAGAGAGGTATTTATAGTCCAAATGAAAGGCAAAAGCTTTGCCTTGGATTTGATGCAAGAAGAGGTAGCCGCACCACACAAAGAAGAGCAATACAATGCTTCGGGCATATGCCAGTGGCACTTTCACTATCGCCCCTTCCCTTTATGAAGAAAAATTATCTTAGAGAAGCTTGCTTGAATTAGAGGTGAAGCCTCCTACCTGTGTATCCTGTTAGTACGAGAAACAAACAAGACTCCCTTTCCCACAAAACAAGGCCTAGAGGGCTCTCAAAAGTTACAGTTAATACACATTGATGAGGGAGGACCTCAGAGAACACCATCACTGAATGGCAGTAAGTTCTATATTGATTTTATTGATGATCACACAAGAATGTACTGGATTTATTTCATGAACTTTAAATATGAAGTTGCTGACATTTTTCGGAAGTTTAAAGCTTGGGTCGAAAAATCAAAGCAATGTAAATGCAAGACGTTCGATATCGGAACTTAATGCACCTCGGAGAAATTTAACAAATTTTGTGAGGATGCAAGCATTGAACCTAAGTTAGAACACCTTATACCCCTCAACATAATGGAGTCGTTGAGAGGAAAAATAGAACACTTATGGAAATGCCAAGGTGTTTGTTGCATGACAAAGAGATGCCAAAGAAATTTTGGGCTGAGGCTGCACATACATCAGTCTTTCTGCTGGACCTTCAGTTGGGAGAATGATAAGAAGCTTGAGTTTAAAGAGAATCTTGAGTTCCAAAAGGACCTTGAGTTTCAGGAGGAGAATATCAATATTGATGATAAACTTGTCGGGACGAGCATTCTCGACATATCAAGGAATACGATATTACTATAATAGATCATACGGGGTATGTGAAGTTGCGGCGATAAAAATGGATTGATGCAATGAAGGAGGAGCTTAAAATGATTGAAAACAAACCACACTTGGGAGCTAATGGACAAACCAACACACAAAAGGGAAATTGGAGTCAAGTGGGTTTATAGAACCAAACTCAATTATGATGGTTCTATAAACAAACACAAGGCAAGACTAGTTGTCAAAGGATAAGCTCAGATGTTTGGAGTTGATTTCTTTGAGACTTTTGCCCCAGTTAATAGATTGGACACTATAAGAATGTTGCTGGCTCTTTCTGCTCAAAAGGGCTGGAATCTACACTAGATGGATGTCAAATCAGCCTTCTTGAATGGATACTTGGAGGAAGAAATTTTTGTGGAGCAGTCTGAACATTTTATTGGTCAAGGAATGGAGGAGAAAGTATATTTGTTGAAAAAGGCCTTGTATGGTTTAAAACGGGCACCAAGGGCTTGGTATAGCAGGATTGATTCACATTTGTTAGGCTTAGGCTTTACAAAAAGCCTAAGTGAATTTACTCTATACTTCAAGAAGGTTTGTGATGAAACACTTGTGGTATCTTTATACGTTGATGATCTACTTGTGATAGGAAGCAGTATGAAGCAAATTGACAATTTCAAAAAGAAAATGAAGGATGTTTTTGAGATGACTACTCTTGGGAGAATAACATTCTTTCTTGGCATGGAGGTACAACAAATGCAGAATGAGATCTTCATATGTCAACATAAATATGCCAAGGAAATCCTGAAAAAGTTCAAGATTGAAGAGTGAAACTCCAATGAATCAAAATGAAAAGTTTTGCAAAGAAGATGGAGCTGCAAAAGCTGATGAAAGGCTTTACAGGACCATTATAGGGTGCTTGATGTACCTAACGACAACTAGACCAGATATTATGAATGTTGTAAGTTAACTCTCAAGGTACATGCATTGTGCTATTGAAATTCACTTTCGAGGAGCAAAAAGAATTGTTAGATATGTCAAGGGTACAATTGACTATGGTATGAGGTTTTGTCAAGTTAAAAATTTCACTCTCCATGGTTGTTCAGATAGTAATTGGGCAAGTTGTGTTGATGACATGAGAAGTACTTTAGGTTATTATTTCAGCTTTGGTTATGCTATTTTTTCATTGTGTTCCAAAAAGCAAGAAGTCATAGCTCAACCCATAGTAGAAGCAGAATATGTAGTTGCTTCTACTGCTGTGAATCAGGCTCTCTGGATTAGGAAATTGATGACTGAATTGTTTATGGAGTGAAAGGAAAGCACACAAATACTCGTAGACAACCAAGCTGCGATTTCAATTGCAAATAATCCACTGTTCCATGGCAAACAAAACATTTCAAGCCGAAACTCTATTTCCTAAGAGAAGTATAGAAGGAGGGATAAATACAGTTAGTCTACTGCAAAATAGAAAGTTAGAATGCTGATATCTTAACTAAGACACTTCCCAAAGCTAGACATGAGTTCTTGAGGTAAAGGCTTCGAGTCTACAGCTTCAGAGACAAGGAGGACTGTTGAATGACATGTCCTAGGAGTTGTTGACATGGAGTTGAGTAGATTGAAGTGGAGTAGTCAAATAAGTTAGTCATGTGGAAGATTACCTATTCCGTGGGAAGTATTTGTTGGTTTCTTTCTATTCTTTAGGAAGCATCTATAGGTAGCAGGTTTTTTGCTATTTTTTTGGGGTTATATGTAGGTAGCAGATTAAGTTGCATTTTTTTTTTATGTTTTTCTGTTTTAAGTTAGTTGTATAAATAAGTGCTTTGAAACTTAATAAAATATGACTTTTAATCCCTCAACCTTTCAGTTGCTTCCTGAGAGTGTCTCTACACTTTGTTTCTTTCAAAATCAACATATGTATAGAGATATTAGTGATTCAAATAGTGATAAAATTAGAGAAGAAAAATGAGAAAGAAGAATGATACACACAGATTTATGTGGTTTCATAGTGTGTCTACATCTACGAGAACATCGATTGAAACTTTCACTATATCTGAATAGGGTTATAAAGGAAGATATTTATAATAACCATGTATAAGACCCGAGAAATTCCAATTTCTGGAAAAATGGCAAAATCGTAATTTCGGTTAAAAATTCGTAATTTATTCTCTAGATCTCGGATGACAAAACGGATTGCACTTAGATTAGAATCGTCATAAAATATAGGTAACTTGCCGTAAAAATTTATTAGTCAGGGCGGTCGAATTTTCCGTTTTGAGCATCGTGGTTGAGGTCTTAGTAAAATGATTTTGATCACGTAGAGAGTCACATATAACACGAACTCGTAATGTCATAAGTGGTATGAGTAGAGGAAATGATGAAAATGAATGTAGAGATAGTCATAGAATGTCAGCTGGAAAAATAGGAATAATGGGTATTAATGGAATTGTTTAAGTTGGAAAAAAGACAAATTAATTGAATGATGCCTTATCCTTGAAGTGAAAGGGCCCAGATCTGGGGGACGGTTTTGGAGCAGCAGAAAGCGTAAAAATGGAGGTTTAGAGAGAAGAGCCGCCTGCAGAAATCAGGTGATCCGACGTCGGCGATCTTGGGTGAAGGAAAGGCTGCTTTCACGCGGAGGCGAGCTCACAGATGGACCGGTTGAGGTTTGACAAAGCTCGCGAGGTAGGGGTTTCTCCTACTTGGGTTTCTGGCTTTATTTAAGTGTTTTTGATGTTCCCCGGTTGGTTTGGCGCGGGTGTTTGATCGGATCCCGAACTTAGGGCCGGGTATGGGAAATTTTTAGACATTTTGAGGTCGGTCAGGTGGTACATTGGGAATTTGATTTAGGTGTTTATATGATAATTTATGGAATAAATTATGCTTTGAATATTAATATAAAGTAGGAAATGGCGAAAGTGAGCAGGTTCATAAAGTGAAGCCTTGAAGCGATTGAAAGTCGGTTACCGGAATAGTAAGCGAGGTTTCATTGTCGCAGGAATAGTGTTCACAAAATAATTTTTGTGAATTAATATGTTTTAGTCCAGGTAATTCAAGTATAATTGCTCGTGTTTGATCCATTTAGCCCATGTGAAATTTAATTTTGATGTGATGAATGCGTAATTCACATGCTTGTGATTGTGTGATTTAAATTATGTGAGCTCTCTTTGGTGATATATTTGCGTGTGTTTTATTTCTTATTGAAATGGCATCACAATGCATTTCATATGCCTTTGAGCACCACCCCAGAGATAGGAGTGAGTGCATGAGGTAGTTTCTTAAGAGAACTGTTTAGGAGGGTAGACTAGTAAATGTAAAATATCTCGGAGGGTTGTCTAAAAATAATAATAATGATCGGAGGGTAGTCCATACTAAAAATATCAATCGTCGGAGACGGCCCAATTGATATACATCGGAGGGGGTGATCCGCATCAAAAAAATATCAATGGTAGATGACCCGATTGATATACATCGGAGGATAGTCAGCTAAATATAACATCGGAAAGCAGTCCTACTTAGATCAGTTAGACATGAAATATAAACAAATAAGCTTTGTTTGAAATTAGTTTTCGTAAGTGGATTAGGCAAGTGTGAGAGGGAGTCGATTGAGGACTCGAATGCGAGATGAGTTAGGCGTTCAGTGATAGGATCGTCGTTTAGCGAATGGCGTGGGTTTTTCATTTTGATTCTTGTTTGCTGGGAGGTATCCAGCAAAGTGACCATCTGCTCTTCATGTGATACCTCTTTACGAATCCGAGTGCGAGAGCCAGTTGGGACGAGTGTTTGGTTGCGATAACGTGCAAGTTCTCTATTTGTATGTCATATAAATCGCTGAACTCTGAACTATAGTTGAACGTCTGAGTGTAACCGTGTTATAATGTGTTATAAACCGTGCGTTCAATCATGTTAATAAGTCAGTTTTGTTGGACAGTTTCTCCGGTGTTGTGACTAGGTGTTTCTGTGAGGAGACTCTGCCGTTTCATTGAATAATAAGTCACCCGGAGCATTCCACGAGTGTTCTAGCGGGTTAGTGGTAGTGACGGCCACGATTTTGGGGCGTCACGGCAATTATCGAGCTTAGGTATCTGAATACTTAGGGCGCTCGAGGTTTGGTGTCAATCTGACGGGTGGTTTGATGTAGAGTATAGACAGCAAACCCTGAGATTGAGGATTTGGGCTTAGGCCATAGTCGGATAAGAACATCACCACTTGGGTGGTTTAATGTTCGGTTTAGGTATAGGAATTACCTAGGAAATCCACGGGACAAAAATAGGACCTTTGCATGCATGTGTTTGGTGTTTTATTGTGGTGATGAACTATTATGAACGATGATTCATATCAGATATGTGTATTATTGTGTATAACATTAGATTAACATAGGAAAACTTTGGGAGTTTATAGTGAGTAAAGCCCGGAAGAATAAAATAAAGAAATAAATTTTAGAAATTTATTTGAGTGTTGGATAATGAAATCGAATTTTAATAAATTTGAGATTTAACACTAGGGTTAGTGTTATAGAAGGAGGCTTTGAGGAAATTCTGGACCATTTTCCAGAATTAAATGAAAAAAAAAATAAACAAAATAAATTTTAAGCAATTTATTTGGTTTATTGAGAAATGAAAAAATAAATAAATAAATAAGGTGGAGAAATTTTTTTTTTTTACAGTGTAAAACTGGAAAAAGAAATTAAAGAAAATAAATTTTATAAATTTATTTGGTTATGAAGTGAGAAAATAAATTTCTAGGTTTTACAAGTTGTAAAATTGAAGAAAATGGAGTAAAATAAATTTTTATAAATTTATTTGGTATTATGGAAAAATGGAAAAAAAAAAATGAGTACCTGTCTTTTTTTTTTTAATTTTCAAATAGTTGAAATGAAAAAAATTTATTAAAATTAAATAAAAATGAAATCAAATCAAATAAAATTAGACAAAATTTTTCGAAAAATAAAATTTTCAAAAATGAGGAATTTTCAAAAATGAAATTTTTCGAAAATAAAATTTTATTGAAAACAATATTTTAAAGGCATAAATTGTGATTGCCTTGCATTATCACAATAATAAATGCAAGGACAATGTATATACATTGATTTATATTAATGCGAGCAGTGTCTTGGAAATTTGTCGCAGGCGCCCAGAATCTTGTATTGTATTCTTCATTTGAAATTGTGATTCTTGTGATGAGGTTGTTGCGTGAAACTATATGCATGGTGTAATGTGTATAGGAAAAAGGGGTGAATGCCTGGGTTAGGAACGCTATGACATAGGAGTTTGGATCTTGGGGAAATGAACAAAGAAAGCTTAGAGACATATTGAAATAAATAGAATTGAGTGGATTTAGATTTAGCACCACTTAAGGAAATGAAGCAGGTCAGTTCATGGTTGTCAAGTCACATTAGTAATTGGCATGTGCATTTGCTAGTTAGGCGGAAATGAAAATTAAATGATTCTTGTTGCCATTGGAAATACGTAGATGGCTAGTAGGGACGGGGCGTGGGGCGTCCACGGGGGTGCGGTCGGGCACCACGGTGTTTGATCGGCGGGGGAACTTCTTGGGTGTAGGTATTCACAGTGGCTGTTATCGCACGGTAGTATAAGCGAGTCAAACGGGGAAGATCCTAGTAACTCGGAGGTTTAGGGCGTCATCGCCAGGCATTCGCGGGAGGAGGAGATCAGGTGGTGGCCGGAGACCGTTGGTTCATCTGGTCGAGAAGGTGTTAGAGGCTATGGAGTTACTCACGACACTACCGGGATAGACTAAGTGTTCAGTGTTAGGGAATGAGACCCCAGTATGGTGGAAATAGACTGGACCTCTTGAGACCTTAGAGGAGCCTTTGTATGTGAGTTCTCCCTTAGATATTAGGGCGAGAATAGGTATGATAGGTCGTGGTTGCGAGTTGGAGATCTCGGGGACTCTACTCACAGTGGACCTGAGGATTATGGACATGTCAGAGTTCAATGTCATCACAGGGATGTGGTGACTTGAGTTGTTATCGATTGTGAGGCGTAGGAGGGTTCTGCTTGCAACGGGACGGTACTTTCGTGTGGTATTTGAGGAATGACATGACATTTTGCCAGGAGCTTGGTATCGAGTCCGAGTGTCGGGGATGGTTAAGCGGGTTGGCTAAGCGAGCCTTTTAGAGGATGAGAAGAGACCGGGCTCTCTACCTCGAGAGTAGTATGCGAGTATGTGGATGTTTTCGAGGATAGAGCTACTGGACTACCTCCGCGAGAGGGTAGTAGACTTGAGTGTCGGGTTACACCACTGGTAACCGCCCCGTCTCTATGACTCCGCATAGGATGGCGCCGGTTGAGTTATTAGGAACTCGGGGTCGGCCTCACGGAGTTACGGGACAAAGGGTTTATTAGACCAGCACTTCACCATGGGAGCGCTCGGTTACATTGCGAAGAAAAGACGAAGACCAGCCATTTGTGCGTGATTCGCCGACGGTTGAGCGGGGTTATGATCCGTCGGTACGTGCAGAGGATTGATGATTTATTTGTCGAGTTGAGAGGAGCGCGAGTCTACTCAGAGATAGACCGCCCTTGGTTAACATCATTGCGAGGTTAGGAGCGGTATCCACAAGACAGCGTTGGGGCGGCGTTATGGGCACTTTGAGTTCTGATGCCGCTTTGGATCGACGAATGCGCGGCATTCATGGACCTCATCGTAGGGTGTTCCAAGCCTTATCCCAGATCGGTTGTCGTAGTCTTCATAGATGTCTTGATCTACTCCCGATCAGTAGACATGGTATCGCTTGAGGATTGTTTCACGATTGGAGATCATGGATGCGCTAAAGTTGATGAGTGCGAGTTTTGAGAAACTGCGGGGTGAGATTTTTGGAACACGTGGTGTGTGATGGGTGTCAGTCAACCCGAGAGAAGGTTGGCGGTGATGAGGTTGGGAGATCGAATGTCAATCACACCCCAGATCGTAGTTCTTGGGATTAATTTGGGTGTGCAGGAGATACGAGAATGGGGGATTTGAAGTTGTCCGTTCGGGGGCGGGGATCGTAAGTTTCGCCTACGGGACATGGACTCCATGGATTGGAATGGCCACGACCATAGAGAAGAATCGAGGATGCTTTCGGGAGGCACTTTTCGGGATCTGCGGGTGTTGGTAGCAGAGGGAGGATCGGCCTTCTTGAGGATTCGGGAAGGCGAAGACCTGCTTCTGCAGTTTCGGACGAGAGGCCGGGATTGGGCATGAGGCAGGATTGCCCAAAGACAGGATCCCGGGGCTTTGGGACGGCGCGATCAGTTAGTTGTAGAACATGAGTATACGGTTCATTTCTCAGCTTTTAAGTCTGGTCGGAGACCACGGTTTACAGTTTCGAGGTCTTGTCAAGCCTCCAGACACGGAGTAGACCCGGAGGGCAGTGCCCGTCGAAGTCGAGGGACGGATCGGAGTTCTTGGCGTAGGCGTGATAGTGGACCTTAAGGGTGGTAGACACAGTGGTTGTTGATGTCGAGCTTGACATGGATGAGTTGGCGGTATCGGGTTGTTAAGTAATTGAGACCTTAGCCTTGTCATAACCGACACGACCTTGGATTTGGGCTTAGAGGTTAAGGCCTTTAGAGAAGCCCCGGGGAATAGATGATGTTCTTCCTAGGATGTAGGGTGAGAGTTGACTGATAGGTCGGGATTATGAAGTGAGAGATCTGGGGATTCTACTCCCTTGGTGGACCCGGGTTAGGTGTCTGATTATGGCATCGGCTTTCTTGTGCACAATAACATCACGTCGAGTCGGGTGTGGGTGCACGGTACGGTCATTCACCACTCTTGGTGAGTGTGGGTTGAGTTTGTCTTTAGGACTATGTCTAATGAAGACTCATAGTTCTATTCAGTAGATGAAGAGTAATTAGAGTGTGTTGGGCAAAGCAATAAGGGGGCCATTAATCCCCTAAGGTGAGAATCCTGGAGTTAGGGTGTAAGAGACTCGGGGAGATATCCCAAAATTTCTATATGAATGTAAGAGGCTCGAGAAGTGTGGCCCAGAAGAGTTAGGATGTCGAGATGAAAACACACGGTCGGGTTATCACGTGAGCTTAGAGTTGAGGTGACGAGTCGGGAGTGACTGAGTTTTAGTACCACTTTGGAAATTGCGTGTTGTTGGCGGCGAGAGCTCAATATATGGATGTCATACATGACATGGACTAGGTTGACCGGTCCATGGTTGTGGTGTGACCTTGGGAAGATCGGCGTTTACACAAAGTAAAGGGTTATGTAGGGTTTACGTTGTGTGGATTATATCTGAGGTGAACCGTTGCAGAGCATACTTCTTGAGTCATGGGAGTGAGAGAGACACTTGCCCATGAGTGGGATTACTTCTGTAATAGTTATCGATGATATTCGGATATGGCACCATATGAGGCGTGTATGGAAGGCCATGTAGATTCACCCAGATTATGTTGGATAGGAATTGGAAGGAAGCTCCATCACGGGTCTTGATACGATTAGAGACATACCTCGGGAGAAGGTGAGCTTGTCTGACAGGCGGCGTCTTCTCACGGCTCGGAAGCGGCGAAGGCCATCTGGATAAGTGACTCTTAGAGTTCGAGGTTGGTTATCACGCGTTCCTTGAAGGTGATTCCTAAAGAGATGGTGATGTCGGGGTTCGAGCAGCGTGGGAAATTTATTGGGTTCGTTGAACCTTCGAGATACTCGAGAGGGATAGGCGTTGTTCGCGTGGGTTGGCTTTCTGTGTGTCGGGTGTCGAGGTATTTCACGTCCGTGCTCAGGAAGTATACTCGAGATCACATTCGTGTGGTGGATTGAAGGGATAGATTGGGGTTGACGATGGGACCTTTAGGAGGGGCCGTGTATTTTAGATGTGCAGTGATGGGTTTTGCGACCTTGAGCGCGAGGCTAGTGAGAGTGCTATGGCGACACTATGGAGGGGAGGAGACAACGTGGGAACGCGAGGACACGATGCGGGCCACCTATCCCTTATTGCTTAAGGATGAAGGTATGTGGTTTAGTCGTTTAGCATTTAAATGACTAGTTTACATGCATGGTAGAGTGCACGTGCATAAATGTGAGTGATTGTGATTGTCGAAATTTCGGACGAATTCGGCACAGGGGAGAATGCAGGCAGAAATTCCGATTTACGGAAAAATGGTAAATACGTAATTCGGTTAAAAATTCGTAATTTATTCTCTAGATCTCATATGAAAAAACGGATTGCACCGTTAGAATCGTCCTTGAAATCTAGTAGCACGTAAATTTAAGTGGTCAGGAGCGTTCGAATTTACATGTTTTCTAGGCATTGTGGTTGAATCTTGGTAAAAGCGATTTTCAATCTTTGACAGTCACATATAGCGTCTTCGTGTGTCTCGTAAGTGGTATAAAGTAAAGAAATAGTGAAAATGGGCCGAATGAGATAGTCTTAGAATGTAGCCCAGGAAAATAGGGACATAACGAGTATTAATGGAATTGTTTAAGTTGGAAAAAGACGAATTAGTGAATAGCACCTATCTCCTTCAAAGTGAAAGGGGGAGCCAAAAGATGCAGGGGACGGTTTTTGGAGCAGCAGAAACGTAAAAATGGGTTTAGAAGGGCCTCATTCTCACAGAAATCGGCGATCAGTAAGTGACAGATCTCGAGGACAAGAAGGAAAGGCTGCTCTCGTGGAGGCGAGCTACGGCGTGGACACACGGTTGAGGATTTTGACAAACTCCAGCAGGGAGTAGGGGTTTCCTCTTGGGTTTCACCTTTATTTAAGTATTTTTGATGTTTTAGGTTGGTTTGAGGCGAAGTGAGGGCCGTTTGTTCGGATCCCAAAACATGGGACCGAATTGTGGAATTTTAGACATTTTAGTCGGTCAGTGGTGGTAGGTCACGATTTGGGTGTTTATATGATAATTTATGGAATAAATTATGCTTTGGCGTGTGTATAAGGCCGAGGAAATGGCCGTGAAACCGGAGTTCGTAAAGTGAGCAGAAGCGATTAGTGTTTTGGGATATTAAACGAGGTTTCACTATTCCCTGGAATAGTGTTCACAAAATAATTTTATGAATTAATATGTTTTGGTCAATTAATTCGAGTATAATTCTTCGTGTTGATAATTCTTGTGTGAGCTAATTTTGATGTGATAAATGCGTAGTGCATGCGTGATTGTGTGATTTAAGTGTGAATATATCTTGGTGATATATTTGCATGTGTTATATGAGTTATTGAGAATGGCATCTGATCACGTTTAAGTATGCGACTGGAAGCTTTAGAGATAGAATTGAGTGCATGAGGTAGTTTCTTAAGAAGAATTGTTTGGTAGACTAGTAAATGTAAAATATCTCGGAGGTTATGCAAAAATAATAATAATGATCGGAGGGTAGTCCATACTAAAAATATCAATCGTTGGAGGCGGCGATTGATATACGTCGGAGTGGTAAACAAAAATATCAGTAAATTAGAGCGATCGATTGATATACATCGGAGGGTAGTCCACTAAATATAACATCGGAAGCAGATCCACTACTTAGATGCGGAGGGTAGACCCTGAATATAAACAATAGCTTTGTTTGAAATTGGCAGTTTTCTCATGCGTGGCTTGAGCAAGTGTGAGAGAGTCGGTGAAAGGACTGCAGTGCGAGATGATGAGTTAGACGTTAGTAGGATCATGCGTTTGCTTGAATGTGTGTTTATTTAGACATTGCACTACACTTAGGTGGAAGTAGCTGCTTAGGAGTGAATTGTCTTGACGTGCTCTATGCCTGTCGAGAATCTTATTTTGCAGTGCAGGGGAGCGTGCGAGGGAGCAGCCGTCTGAGGCGAGAGTTTAGAAGAAAGGCGGATTGTGGTTTTGGGTTATGATGTATTAAATGTATTAGAATTCTCCCAATTTTAATATATGTGTTGTATAAAGTAAACTTTGAACTCTTGAGTATGGTTGGATAGTTGGATATATATACATTGTTATGAGTATTGGTTTATGGCCTAGTGGCGTTTTTAATCGTAGACACGTTATATTGGGTACATTTGGGACGGGTTTATGCGGGTGTTGTATTTGGGTAGACTGCTCGTCTGAGAAATTCTGTAGATTTTTAAATGAAATGTCGAGATTATTTCAGCATTCGCGGTATTTAAGCCGAGGTTGTGGTGTAGTGACGAATGCACGAGTTTTGGGGCGCTTGTAGCCAGTAGTATGACAAATTACAAAAATATCTACATACCACCTTGCCATATCGTAAGGGTGAAGCCGTTGCACCATATCGTGAAGGCGAAGCCCTTGCATCCCCTAAGAGACCCCTAACATTAGTTTTGTCTGATCAAAGAGACAGCGACATGGGACTTCTCGCTTCATTCTATGTGCTCATGCTCCCCTTGCTAAGCTTTGCTCCACTATGGCATTTACCCATTTTTTCTCCATAAATATGAGTCACATACTACAACAACAAATAACCTTAAAGTTATATATATACACACCCAGTGTCACATATAACTATTATTCTAATTTGATCCACAAAAGTAAACCACACACTAGAAAGCAATCAATTATCAACTATCATGAATTTCTAAAGTACGGCTTCTTCTGCGTATTCTTATGTTATTTATTTTGGTGATCTAGTATGATTGATTTTGGGTTTATTGGTGATGCTTTTCTCCAAAGAATAAATTTTCCCCTCACAGGGGGGATTACGAATCCTAATCTCTGGTCATGGTCCCCTCAATTATGCATTAAGCTATGACTTTCATTCATTTGTAGTACTCCAAGTTTTCTGAGTTTGAAACATAAGATCTAGAAAGCATATTTTTCTAGAAAGTAAAGCAGATGGGGAAAGGCAAAGGCAGAGGGGAAGCAGAATGACAACACCAAAAAGACAATGTGTGCTTACTTTTCCAACCAACCTAAGTGCATGGACCAAGTTTCACTGCAAAATGCAACATAAAAAGGACCACAAACAACAAAGTAAATGCACCATGCCTATCAATGGATGGCCTTTTTTTTTGGAGGGTCACTTATGCCTTTGCTTATGCAATCGTGACCCCGTTGGGATAGCTAAAACTTGTGGCCTGCAATCTCTTTGACATGACTCGGATTCGCATAACCCTCACGCACCCAACTGAAAATATCACACTCGATCGTACTTAAGGAACTATGATTTAAAGCACATTTGTTGCTTATAAAAAGTTGATTGATGATGCTGAAAATTGAAATATTTAATTTCCCATGATCTAAGAATAGTAGTAATTAAAGGTCTATTTGTTTACCCTTTTTAAAAACTATTTTTTGTTATGAAAAACAATAAGAACTAGGAAAACAATGAGAATGCGTTTGGTTTTCATTTTTTTTTAAATTATCAAAAACCCTAAATTAGAGAATAAGAACAATATGGTGTTCTCTATGTTTTTAAAAATTATTCTTAAAAACAATTTTATAAAATAAGAACCAAACAAACCATAAGTGATTGAATTTTGAATGATATGTTTTTATTTGTTTACATATTACCTATGTTAGGCTTAAACTATTCTTACGACTTTAAATTACATGTATATGGTTAGAAAGAATTAATCCTTACCCACATGTATAACTTTAAGAAATTTTTTCCCTATGCAATCCAATACGGGATATCACAATCATATTCTCCCCATTTGTGAGTTGAAGTTAACGAAGTAGGACATTGATGCCACAAGAAGGACTCCATATGAGGTTGTCTTGCCATGAATGGGATCACCAAGAAGACCCCTTTTCCATGACCATCAAAGTCATATTAAAAACCATAGTTGGAAAGACCAATAAAATTATGGTACACTATTTGAGCATGAAACCCACCATTTACTGGGTGGAGTTGGTGGGGAAAGGAGTTTCAAAAGTTGGGATTGTGAAGAGAAAGAGCATGGGACCCCATTGGCCCCTTTGGTCATCCAATGATGTTTCAAGGAACGACATGTTATATAGGTGGGCATATTCAAACAAAAACATATGGCAGGAAGTTACAGCCATGGGCAGTAGTAGAGTAGTAATTCCTGGAAGGTATGAAGAGTGACTACTAGGATTTGCCTGGGAGGCTATAGAAGTGACAGCTAAAGTCACCTTAGAAGTTACAACTGCTGCCTGTAAAAATAAGAACATTCAAAAGCTGAAAACTGCAGAGGCTATTTCTTTAGATCCAGACATGGATAGCCTACTTCATTGCAGACAACAGATTGAAAGTTATGGACTTTGATGCCAAACAAGTTGGGAGTAGGGTAGCGTGTATGGTAGTGGGAGTCCTAAGCCCTAATTGAATTGTCCTTTGTGGAGACGCTCCAAGCTGAATCCATATGACATTGAAAACCCATTTACTATTGAGAAAACAACATATGAGCGACCGGCTCTTAGAAACCATGACCCTTTTTTTTTGGGGTGCCCTATATTCCCTAGACACATGCAAATCCCAGTGACAGTCTCTTTCTTGTTAGTTGTAACAACACCATATCAGAAGGGCTAGCTTTTAAGCTCCCATGGGGGAAGGGGAAAAGTACTTTCATGACCTTAAAATGAAATTTCCAGACTTTTCTGAGGTGAAAACATTGTTGGGTTATGACAACAGAAAAGGAAGCCTCACATCCTCAATAACCCTAAATTCAATCTCAGTACATATATACATGTCAAGTAAAGATTTTCAAGTTTTTGCCACGTGTCTTGATTTCAATGAAAGAAGTTAAAGATTAAATTTTCTTTCCATCTTGCACAGGGATGACGACAGCTGTTGTGGTCCAAAGCCTTAAAGGTCCAATAAAGTTATGAAAGTGGGGTTTATCCATTAGGGACCACTAGATATATAAAATAATTTCAAGTGACTGACAAGATAAGAAAAGGGAGCTGAGAACTTTGTAAAATTGATTAACCATCAGGAAAAGAAAAACAGTTAAAGGGACAGGGGTAGCAGAAGTTGTAGTACTGTAGTAGTATCAATTCTCCATGGTCGAGCCATGTGGTGTGATGGGAGTGGAGACCAACAGTGAGAACCCAATTCCATGAGAAAAGCCACTGAAGGTCCATTCCATAATGCAGATGAAAAGACTCTGAGTGGGGGGCGCTTTGCACTAAGTCAGGTTTCTTGATGTGTGGAAGATGATGAGTATAGAGCTAAAAGAAGGAAAAAGAAAGTAAAACATGTTGTAGTTTTTATTTGATTTATTGAAAAATTAGAACAAAATATCTTAAAATAAAATCGTATCTTTTAATTTAAAAATATTTAATAAAGGAATCGAATATTTGATAAAGGTCGAAATATTTTAATACGATATAATAAATCTTCTTAAGTCGAAAAAATCTGATCTGATAAATCTTGGTATTGTGTCGAGTTTGAGATATGTGATGCCGTATCACCAGATTTATTGAGGTTATTCTGGGTTTTCAGCGGCTTATTAAATACTTTGCATATTAAACATTTTTGAAATCAGAAAACTTAGTCTTGGTTTTAGATCTTTTATTTATAATTTTTAAAATAAATAAAAAAAAGAAGAGGAAGATACACTCTTTTGAATCAGTCATGCTCAACCAGATGGGTAACAAGGTCTGGGTGGAAACAAACATTTATGTCCAGTAAAGAAGGGACCAGTGTCCTTAGAGGTGAACCCCTTGTGATGGACATGAACCAAGATACAACCAAACACTACTACTTTCATATCACATCAGACAGTATCAGCCAACCCACAATTACCCCACTTGGTGTGGGGGTAGTAATATATATAAAATGGTGGAGCCCTCCCACCACCACCTTACAAGGCCTGCACCTGCTCCCTGTGGTCCTTTGTGCTTCACTAGTGTGGACAAGATCTAGCATCTATGCATCATGCAACATCATCATCATCATCATCATCATGGAAGATGGCATCATGTCCATTGCCCATATATATGACTTTTCTTTCTGCTGGTATTGCTCTTGTTGCCAGCCACTAGCATCATTTTTTTTCTCCTTTCAATTATTCCATCTTTACGGTTGGGAAGAAAGGAGAAGAAATGCAGCAACTCTTTGTAAATTTCCATCTTTTGGTTCCAAGCTAACCTACACAAGTGACAACTAACTAGTCCCAAAAAAAGGACTGAGCCACAAATGGAGAGAGATGGGGGAAAAGTCAATTGAAAACTAAATCCATTATTGTATAGTTGTACATGGAATTGCAAAATCTGGTTTGAGAACTGAACCTCCTTACTCCTTACAATCATACTTCATCATTTCAGCATTTTTTCATTTCATTATGAACTTTTTTTACTTGTGATGAAAATCACATATATGTTAAACCTTTCAGTACATGCAACTCTCTTTATTATTCTAAGTCCAGACCTGCAAATGCGTATTTGAATATGAATATATGAATATACAAAATGATAGGGAGAGAGATAATGGCCTAAGGTCCCCACCATTCACTATAACCATCAAAAACGTTTTTTCAATCCCATGAAATCCATCTCATTAATTAACCAATAGGAGGGAAGGATATGGCTTCAACAAAAAGACTACTTGTATTGGCCCTTTTCAATTTAGATAAGAAGTTCATATGTTTTTAAGTTTCTGTGTTGCAAGGATTCCTTTCTGTCACTTTCCTCCCCTATGACTAATCACTGGTATAATAAATTCCATACAATTAGTTCATCAATATTTCCTCCATTTCCCGTCTTATTCTAGCTGTGATTAATGAATTGATTTTTCCAGTTCAACCATAGATGAACATGATATGATTTGCATGGGTTTCAAGTAGAAATCCTATCATGATTGCAATTTGGCTAATTGACAATTTCCCACTTTATCAGAAGCTCCATATGGAGAAAAATCCTTCCAAATCACTTAGGAATCAGAAACTAAGAAATAAATATTTTCTTATCAAATTTTGTGTACTTAGTTTGAAAATCTGATGTCAAATTAAAACTCTCAGAAATTCTCATAAAATATCAAAATCAAGGCATGTTTCTTGTCAAAGGGGCACATATGCTATAGCCATTAATAATCTCAAAGAATGTAGATAAGGCAAGTATTAAAGGGTCAGACCCCTTGAATGCAAAGTTCATAAAAACCATACACAAGTAAGTAGGTGTGTACTACTGATCACATGCAGCATGCACGTGAATATGTTGTTTGTATTTAGGGCCATTAAGCAGTGGGTCCGTCCACCATGTGTTCCACAATTGAACCTCTGTAAGGGGGGAGCTCCCTGGCTCCGGCTCAGGCTCAGGCTCAGGCTCAGCACCACCATATAAAGGGTCAATAAAAATGGTCTATTTAAAGAGAGTACTGATGTTTGTTTGCAACTTGGTCATGTACTAAAGTGGAAAAGCTCCTTGCTCTCATTTCAAAATAAATGATGGGTATTCACTTGGTCCCTCAGCTTTTATCTTCATCATCAAGCTTTTCTTTTATTTCCCAATTTTAACTCTTCTAATACGTACTTTCTTGGGGATGAGTTCAATTTACAGCTATGAGTAAGAGATAACTTTGTTCATGCCTATAAATTTCCATCAGTGCTTTAGTTCATTTGGTTGAAAATATTAATTATTCTACATTGGAAAAATTCTTGAGGGGATATATATGCCACCCTAGCTATACCATTAATGGTGGGCATGGCATTATCTTCTTCCATGTCTCTGCCCTTACAAGTCTTCAATCCTTGACATGGACATATTCTTCACTTTTGTTTTTATTTTTCATAGAATGAAAAGCTTCACCCATCTAGATCTCTCCCTTTCTCTACTGGTTCGTTAAACATGGTCCCAAAAGTCATAATTGAGAATTCAGTTTTGGTTAGTGTAAATCAATAGTACTCTTCTTAAGACCTCCATTGAAAATGACATGAAATTTGTCGTGTTTAATCAAGAAATTAACAAATCGATTAGTACAACGACGAGTGAATAATAATGATGAAGAAGATAACATATCAACAGCATACAACACATATTTGCTTTAATCAGCCATAATTAATACCAGTCATTGAAAAATTTTAAGAAAATTGAACATTGTGTGGTTGTCGTAAGTGTGCTACTTGGAAGGAACCCTCTAACCATATTTATAAATGTTGAAGACTGATTCAAAGTTGTTCTCTAATGATTGGGAAAGTCTTTTTTTTATTTTTTTTTATTTAATTGTGATTGAGGGAGTCCACATATTTTGAGTGTTTTTAGCTATGTGATAAATGTGAAGAGTTAGTTGTGAATGAGATAATTAATGGGTCAAAGTTTTTTTATTTTTTTTATTTTAATTTTATTTATCTATTATAAGCCTATTTATAAGCATTTTTAATGATTGAAAATAATATGAGAGTTGCAAGTTTTTTTTCTACTTCTATTTTATTTCTTTCATCCTAAAATTCCAATACAGATCAAAGTCATAGATCTCCTGAGGTTCGTGAATGATTCAATAAGAATAATAATTTTTCTATTCCTACCATACTTACAAAGAGAGAATTATTACATACGGGCTATCAAACGAAGATCTATCTAAGCGCTTCAGTTTGTAGAGGTTATCGAGAATGATACTGACTACGTCGCTCTTCCATCAAATCCAACACTAACGCAATTAAAAGCAGGAAGTTACTATGAAGCCAAAGATGCTCACTTATATACATGCAATGCATCAGATTCAGCCACGAGCATACGACTTATGAATCACCAGTTAAGTAATGCGACAAACTCGTTAAGATTTTCGGGCGTAATAATCAAACAAAGTCGATGCAATTTTATCTTTAAAATGAATTTGAGATCTCGTAAACAAAGAATTTGAAAGTGTGAAGGAGTATGGCGAAGAACCATGACCATTGTCAACTGTGATCAAATTACTTGGTAAAAATTTTCCTCACTGTAGAATTGTAGAAAGCTTCTTTGTAAGCTTGCCTGAAAGGTATGAATATAAAATTTATTCTCTTGAAGACTCTAAGGATCTATCAAAAATCAGTTTGCAGAATTAATCAATGCACTTCAAGTCGTGGACCAAAGAAGAACTATGAGGAGGGAAGCAACTAAACGAGTGGTTGATGCAGCATATTTAGCCAAAGAGTCAAAGGGAAAAGGAAAGATTCCTCAATGTGATCATTGCAAAAAACTTGGATATGAAGAGAAAGATTGCTAGCATAAGGGAAAGCCTCAATGCTTCAAGGGCAAAAGATTTGGGCATCTACAAAAAGATAGTAGAACAAAAATGGAACAAGCAAACGTGGTAAAAGAGGTTAAAGAAACTCTCTTTTGAATTAATTGGTTAGAAGTGCACCTAGAAGAATTTTTACAGATAAATACTCTAGCACAAAGTGAAGGTTGATGAGAGAACGCATTAACTAGATGATGAGAAGTGTATCATGAGGTGAAGAGTGCTTCATAAATTTGAAAATGTGGAGAGAAGTACTCCATGAAAATTAAAAATTTATGTAATTTTGAATCAAGGGGAAGTGTTGAAGTTATTCAAAGTTCTTCTCTAATAGTTCCTATTCATTAGGAAAGTCTTTTATTTATTTAATTGTGATAGAGGAGTCCACTATATTTTGAGAGATTTTAGTTGTGATAAATATGAAGAGTTAGTTGTAAATGAGATAATTAATGAATAATATGAGAGTTGCAGTTCTTTTTCTACTTTTATTTTATTTTTCTTATCCTAAAATTCCAACAATACATGCTGTAAATAATTACCTATACCTACTTTTTTTTTGAAGCAAAATGTCCATATTCCTCTAAAATATGGAATGTTCTTGAATCTTAACTATGATGAAAATGGGATCATATACTACTATGCATCACCTTTTTTCCCTTTGGGCTCTCTATGTGTCACTCTTCTGGTACTTAACCATATTCCAACCACTCATTCATATAGTGGGATCAAAACTGGCAAAGAATGGACAAACCAAATAGTGCCATCCAAGCACTTTTCTTTGGGTTGCAGGACTAGTCACTTCCTCTTTCTTGTCATTAATTTGAATCTTTTTCCATATTTCCCAACATGTGGTCACAAAAAAAAAGTAGGGTGACATGTTTCTTTACACGGACCTCCCAAAAGATAAGGAACCTCTTATTTGTCAATGTAACACATTAATAGTAATTAACAAGACTGGGAGCAAAAATATGATCATGAGGAAAAATATAAAATAATTAAGCCCTAAGATGGCTAAGTACAAGATCTCATGCATCTTTGACCACTAATATATATGTATTTTTGGGTCAATCATATGATCATATGATTGAGTGAGAAAATAAATATGAACACCTAAGTACATATATTATATCAAATGAATTATTTGTTAAACAAAGATTTGGAAAGTATATGGTGTATGAGAAGAAACGTGGTTGGACCACAAGCCATGGCCAAAATAAGGAAATAATAAATAAAAACATTAATATTACCACCCAACTTGTTGGGAATTTCTAAGAGGAGATGGGTGTGACCCACTAGGGGTAAAACCCTTCCCATGTGTCTGGTTTGTTAGAGAATGGTGGGTCTTGGGAAAACATTTTTTCTGATTGTTAATTTGTAAATCTAAATAATTGAAAAAAAAATGAGGATGAGAATTTTCAAAACGAAATTTAGTCGTTGGTGCCAGGGAGCACTTCTTAGCTGTAATCTCTTTATATATATCGAAGGCTCCCTCATGCCACTTTCCTCTCTCATAGAAAGGATAGGGTGAGTGTGTGAGAGAGAGAGATATTGAGAGAAGTGTTAGTTTGAAATTTGAAGTTGCTGTCTTCCTTGTTTCTACTGCAACTGGAGGAGGCATCCAAAGGGATCGCATTGATCCCAAACTCTTGCATAGCTTTGGATCATGCTATCCCTTTGGATTCCTCCTTTGGTAGCTTCTCACTAGGGCTGTTACTTTATCCCACTGCTCACACCACTTATAATTTAACTCATCTTTATCATATACTACAGACGCATCTCTCCTGAACCTTCCATCCTCCATCTCCGGCATTCCTGCCTCATCGGAGAAGACTGTGAATATGCTAAAGCATCTTCTATATCAAGTGTTTGATGATAACCCTTTTGCTTTCCAAACTCACCCACAACTCTCTCTCTACAACTTTTCATTTTCCCCTACAAAAGATCCCCATGTCCTTTAAACTAGAAACCCTTGCCCTTATTTTCCTATTTTCTATTTGTATGAAATTAAGTTTGAATCAAGCCTCCTGCCACATGAACACATTGGATCTGATTCCAAGGCCATGGTCATTTCATCTCAATATTTCGTTATTTTCAGACTTAGAATAGAAGCGAGATTAAAGCTAGCTGTACTTCTTCCTTACTTTCAAGCAAACAATAACTTGTCCTTGGTTGAAGTAAAAGAGAGGATCATTTGCAGCAATTTTTTAAAGGTCAGTCCACTAGCCTTGATTCTCCTTTTTCCTTGATTAATATATTAGATCCTTGTTGCTAGTTTCCATATATATGAATTTACACCGTACTAGCACGCGTAGAATACGAGAAGATGTGTGTATACATGTATTTATATGCAAACCTATTGTGTTAATTTAAATAACTGTCATGATCATGTATGTGAATCATGAGCAAGAGATCCTGCAGTGGATGAAAATTGTGAATGAAACAGTGTTTGCTAACCAGAGAGCATAATAATTTTCACATGTTCTAGGAGACAACTGAACTCCATTTTGGAAACTTTTGATCATTACATACTTCCAACAACTTGATTTAACCTTTAGAAAAAGCAACTTCTCCAAGAAATTAATGATTCATTTCAATTAATTGAGACCTTCTCCATACAATGTTTACACTATTAGAGTTCCAATATGTATTGATTGTTTGGAAACTTTATTGCTGGTACTTTAATAGGGAAAACCACTAACTAGCTCCCAAAGTTTGGCTTGTAATTCAAATTTTTTGTTGCTGAATCAAAAGAATAAGGAGCCCCACTGAGAACCCTGCCTTGCGTATTAATGTGCTGAGCAAAAAGGTCGGTCCTTCGTTTTTTCCTGTCCCTAAGCTCGATGTCATCGTTATTTTTAGTGGACCAAGCAGAAGGGAGAAAGGTCTGAGATCAAGCAAGCATGGCCATACCAGTGGCCCTCCCTCAGTCTGAGAGTATTCCAAATCACATGCTTTTAACAAATACTGAAAAAATCAAATACTTGCTTTAGGGACTTTAATTAGAATCCAAGGCAAGAAATATGATATTTAAGACTTCTTTTTTCCCACTTTGGAGTGTCCCAAAGGGAAAGGAATCAGAAACATGTGATGAGAACTTAAAAAAAAAAGTCCTATTAAGCCATTGTTCAAGTTTTGGAAAATAAAGGGTCTTTTGTTGACCCCTCTTACCACATGTCCGCCTACCTTTTTAACAATCTCTTGCTCTATGATCCCTCTTATCACATGCCCCCCTACCTTTTAAAACATTTTCTTGCAATGTGATCCTTGCCATCACATGGCCCCCTACCTTTAAACAATCTCCCACTTTCCCATTTTCTAAGTCCCTCCAAGTTAACATGGGGACATGCAGCCTGCAACACCATGAATTCTTGTTCCATCTATTCACTTTGTATATAACGTTGTAATAATCTGTTCTTATAGGATTCAAACCTAGATCTTCCATAACCCCTTCCCACCTCGTTATCACTTGAATCAAGCCTCAATGATTACCTTTCATTATATTTAGAAAGTATGGAAAACAAAATTCCATTGATTAGTATTAAAACAAGTACAGGCAATTGGTAGTGTATGCCCTGACAATATTTTCCTAACATTAGTTTAGTGTAAGGAAATATATGCTCATTTTTTTTTGGGTCTTGAAGAAATAGGCCTAGCTGTTTGCGTGCACTTTATATTGAAGTGTTAGAAGTTGGAATGTGATTGAGAATTTTATATTTTCTCTCCTTATTTTAAGTTTTTATGAGTATGCAATTTTTGGTCTTTCCCATAAATATTAGCTTGAAATCCTGGATGGGAGATACATGATGCATGCAGCAGTAGCTAGTAATTAATATTTCAAAGATCGTGTTAAAAATAATTTATTTTTAAAAATAGAAATGTTAAGAAAGTACTGTATATGCTTTTGTTTATAGGAAACAACTTTTAGAAGTATTTTTCATAATCGATTATTTCTCAATTTCTCAAAGCATTTTATAAAGATAATTTTCAAATTATTCTTAAAAATAACTTGTTTCTCAAAAAACTGATTCCATTAATAAACAAAAACCCATGTTTGAACAAATCAAATTAACTATATATTTGCTTGGAGTAATCTAAAAATCGAACCGATTAATTAATACAGATCGAGGGAAATTTCCAGCCAAAATAAACAACTAGAAACTTTGAACTGTCGATATTTATCAAAAGATTATGAATAAGAGCAAAACAGGTCTAGGAATGGCTGAAGATTGAAGAGGGATGCCAAAAAGTTGAAAACATTGGCAGAAATTAAAGCTAGATGGAAATTCAACAAAATGTAGTTATCCAGCATGTGCTGTCTCTGAGGTAGGAGTCTAGGACAACATATGAAAGACGAGGGTTTTGTTATGTAATGAAAGAAAATTTTGAAATGGAACTAGTACAAGAAGATGGGGTCCTGGGTTAATAGAGGAATTTTTGGACACTATAGTGTATAAATTGTCTTCAAATAGAAAATATGTAGTCCAAATGTCTCCCTCTTGGACTACACTACACTCTTTAAGAAGGACATGTAATTAAACTACCACAACAAAAACCCTAGAATTGATATATATATTCCAAGTCCAGAAGGACCTAGATGCTCCTTGCCTGGGGACCCAGACCCCTAGGCACCTTCAAATTCAAACCTCACCCATCCCTCATTGCTTCATTCTAGTTCCACTTTATCACTCCCAAATTCTAACCATGGATTTGAGATAGGGAAAAAGATTTGACATTGAGATGTGTGAAAACTAATCCAATAATCCCCATTCAGTAAATATACCAATTTGTGTGGAGGCTTGTATTTAGCTAAACAGAAATAAATCGATATTCGGTTTTTTATTTATATAAACAAAAAACCTAATCATTTAACTAAATCTTCGATTAACCAGTTTTTTGATTTACAAGAATCAAAAAATAAAATTATAATTCTATAATCATATATTAAAATTCAAATTATAATAATTACTATATATACGATAAAAGATGAATAAATTGTAATTTATTCATTTGCAATACAGTAAAAGCGGTAGATGAAAATAGGAAAGCCATCACTCATATGGAAACTTATATAAATATTATTTTTAATTTCTAGATCGATTAACTGAAATACGATTTTTATATTTTGTAAACCAAAAACTGAAATGAAGATTTGTATTAAACAAAAATCAAAATCGAAATGATCATATTGGTTAACATACTTTTCGATTCGGTTTCTCAATTTTTTTGGTTTTTCTGCGTAGACTGCTCCAAAAGGTATTTCTATTACCTTAATTTTGTTTGGTTCCTAAAAATTTTGAGAAAACCCAAAAAAAAAAAAAAAAGAGAGAGAGAGAAGAAAAGTAGAAGGAAATAAAAAATGAAGGAAAATAAAAATCAAGTTTTTTAGAAGAGATAAATTTATCGACGCAAAGGTAATACCAGAATATTAACCGATAGAACACAACCGTGCTCGCTAAAAACTTTGTATGACGACGACTCATCTAAAGTTAATAACAAAAAGACGGCCTGCGCTCATTCGATAATCCAAAACGATAGACACCCAAGCATTCAAGATCTACAAAGATACCGACAAATGCGATTCGATTTTACGACCACGCCGATCAACTTCACATTCAACCATCAACGCGAAAACCCACAGCAGTGCCTAACTCGACGACAACCACCCGCCGCAACAAACTCTAAGAAAAAACACGCCAGAACAAGCTCATAAAAACACTAAAAAAAAAACAAGATAAACTAGATTCTACAGAAGTTAAACTACTTTATCAGTTAAAACTTAGATTTAATAAAACGATTAATCGTGCGATTCCAAAGTTCGTAGAATTTGACTAAAAATCACCTCATCCTTTCTAATAAACAAAGGCTTGAAAAAGATAACAGAAAAAGAGACAGCCAGGTGTCCAGAGAGAAAAACAAAAGCCCACTTGAAGATACTCTATTTGTTTGATTTATAAAAATTGAGTTAATCCGATATATTATTTATATTTGTTATTTCAAATTTATTTTAACATCGTCAAAAAGATCAAATAATTTAAAAATATGTAAATTTCCAAATAATTATATTTATATTTGATTTTCTTTAAAAATTTTCATAAAGAAAATATTTTCTTCTGTATTTTTTCTTTCCTTATAAATTTACAGAAGCCAAACACAACCTAATATGAAGAACAGTGCATGGTGATGCTGATGGTTCACCAATATATGGTGCTAGCTAGGGTGAGGCCCCCCAAACCTTCCCCCAAGACAGTCCATTAATTTGCAAACACTAATGCCTTGATCAAATGCTGTGGGACTACTATATATAGTACTGAGATGACCAAATATGAGCATTGTGGGACACTATACTTTTCTTATTTTTCAATTAAACAAAGTGGGAGCCACCGATAATGTTGGGATATTTTATGTAACAAGAATCCCTGGTTCCATGTTCGGCTTGAACCTTTGGTGTAAACTATCAAGAAAAACGTATAAATCAAGCTACTGGTTTTTGACTTGGTTCTATTTTCATACCATCCTTTTGTATCTCTTGGTGCGGTAGTATGATTCTTCTGGGAACAACTCCATGGTTGGTGAGAGCTCTCTTGCAGCCCCCAGTTGGCATTATTAATGTGTCTCAGGATTAAAACAAAGCCATGGAGCTTTAGGGACATGCTAAAACTCTCAAAGCATTTGAGAGGCCCTTTTTTTTTTCTTTGCATATTTTTCCTTCCCAGAAATCTATGGCATGTTTGGTTACTATTTTTGAAAACTTTTTTGAAAACTGTTTTTGAAAATACATAAAACACCATATGGTGTTCTTTGAAAATTATTCTTGTTATGTAAATTTAGTGTTTTCTATTTTTCTTGTTTTTCAGAATTAAAAAAAAACGAATCAACCAGCCCCATGCTTTCCCTTATTTTCATATCAAAAACAATTTTCAAAATTTGTAAAAAACAAGCTCTATGTTTTCTATGGCAATAAGAAAGAAGTTGACTTAGATCTGAGAAAGCCTAAGCAGGCGCACCCGCCGGTCCATCCCTTCAAGGTGTTACGTGACACTACGATTTGACCTGTTAGACGGCCACGATCCCGAGGAAGATCCGTACCTTAATCGATGTAAAAGACCATTAGTTCAAGGCTGATCCGCGGGAAACGCACTGCCTCTACAAATAAAACCACTTCAATGATCGATGGTATCACCTTAATGATGAGCTGGGGTCATGCCTACCCCGAGGATTTGTAAG
Organism: Tetrastigma voinierianum; assembly: GCA_016808115.1. Taxonomy (NCBI): domain Eukaryota; kingdom Viridiplantae; phylum Streptophyta; class Magnoliopsida; order Vitales; family Vitaceae; genus Tetrastigma; species Tetrastigma voinierianum. The sequence goes on from JAEQBH010000947.1 coordinate 125,766, forward strand.
ACCCAGCCAAGACGACCTAGATAGCCACCTCGCAAGAGACGCCCCTCGAAACTCTCTACAAGCCAATCGATGAGGTGGAGGCACCGTCTCTTTACTCAACCAAATAAGCTATCAGAAACTCTGGAGGAACTCACCAACAATGCAAAATGACCGGCAGTGAAGAACGACAACACCACGACGCTCCTTAAGACGCTGACGGAGAAGGAGAAACTAGCCAAGCCAAGGAGCACGATCCTTATAAACCCCTGGGAGAGACCACAATAAGGGGATTCCTGTAGGAACAACAGAGGCGATGGACCCATCCTTTATCAACCGGAGATAGGTGAAGGGTCAGGAGCAAATGGCTCCGGACACTCCAACAAGAGCTCGTACCACACATGAAGGAAACTGTGAAAGGACGAGCTCCAGTCTCCATGGATGCCTTGGTGCAACAAACCAAATCCCCCTATATGGTCGTACTACACTTCCTCTCCAAGAAAGTTTAGAATGTTCCATCAAACGTCGACCTTAATAAAAGATCTCAGATCACCTTAATAATTACAAAGAATCAAATGGAGCTACACTGGTATCATGATAACTGCACAGCCTCATCACGCCAAAGGCCCCCTGCTTTAGCCTGTTCACCCATTCCCACAATGCCAATCTCATCCTTCGTAGAGAGTTATTCCATCGCTGCTCGCCTCCCACTCAATCTGAGTTCTGACATAAAAGAAGTCGAGCCATCTACTTGTTGACCACAAAGCGTGAGCTCACAGAGGAACTTGAAGTCCTACGTCTGTATAAGGTTTAACGCAGAGTCATAAGGGTAGACATCCTGATTTACAGTTTGCCACCACCGATTTTATCATTAATAGGGCATACAATAGAAGACCCGATGTTTTCCATCTCAAAACCTCGTGCAAGCATGTCTGCCGGTGGTGCCGCTAGCAAAGAAATACATCAACTGGCGAGAGCTTCCTTCTATCTAAGAGAAACTCTTCCGCGTAGAAGGAGAGCAGTGAAAAAGAAAAAGCAGAACAAAAGCTCTGCAGCTACTATGAGATTGCGGATGTATCCTCACGAAGGGACATATCCTCAACGGCGTGACGTAGAGAACAGAGAACGATCCCAAAGAGACAAGGAAACGCAAAAACCGTCACCCACCTCTGTGCTCTCGAGCTACAAAGAGACCACCTCGACAATTCACCCCCTTGATAGCCTCGGTGTCATAGGTCCTACGTGAGACGCAACACGAAAATTTTTTAAGGTGGTCATCTCAGATGAAGACAGACTCAACGAAGAGGGACTCAACCAAGTATTGTGAATTCCATAGGGATCATGGATACCGAACAGATGATTGCATCCAGTTGAGGAAGGAAATTGAATACTTGATCCGACGTGGACATCTTCTCCAGCTTCAGGGCCCTTAAGGCCTAAGACTGTGTGTTCTCCCATCGCCCTCGTCACCAACCCCAACTAATACCAAGAACCTCGGGAGAAATCCATGCGGATCTCCTCGGGATTCATGGGAGGGAGTCCGCTTCGCGAATGCTAATCTACTAGCATCGATCGTGGAGACACTGAAATACAAGATCCTGAACTCCCTAGCTAGACACCACTCATAACTTTTCTGATCGACATGGAAGGGTCGCCAAGATCTCATGACGAGATCCTCAGTAATAAGGGCCATTATAGCCAATAAAATCCGCACACAAGGTCCTCGGGCTCCATTAACTAAGCTCACCGACATCATCTTTGCATCAACCTTTGATAAAATGGGCATCGGAATGGAGAAACTAGAATCGGTCAACGCCCACCTGTGGGGATTCTCCGGAGAAAGAGTGCTACCCTTGGGGTCAATATAACTAGTGCTCACTTTGGGAGATCCCCCATGCTAGGCCACAATAGCGATGAGGTTCCCATAGGACGCCCGTCACCCCTATACCATTCTATCAGCGTGCCCCCTCAATGTCGTAGCGCCATCCCTTCCGCCATCATATGGTTATCAACTTCCCACTACGAATGGGGGGTAGGAATGGTTCGAGGAAATCAACGATAGCCATGTGGAGTGCTACTCTAAGATCAATGAAGCAAAGTTGTAGCAACATCTATATGGACGTAGCTCACATAAAGAGATGAGGTAGCATCCGACCTATGCCCCCGTATCAACTAGAATCGATACACTGACGACCAACCAACATCTCGTCTATATCGGACTCGCATTGGCCAAAGACGTCATGACCTCCTCATTCACTTCTAAAATAGAATATAAACGTATCTCGCCTCAGCTGTGGAGGATATGGGAGGAATCGAATTTCGCATTAATCACACATAAGCTGAACATCGCCCTCCTTCAAACCTACTGAACAAAAAGAAGGAATTTCACCTGCAGTGCCATGGTAAGGACAACTAAGAGGTTAAGAAACTCCTCAAAGCCAAAGCTATTCGAGAAGTAGAATTTCAACTGTCAAGAATGTAGTCCTCACAAAAGGCAACTGGGAATGGCGTAAGTTTTGCATTAACTTCACCAATGTCAATAGAGCCTGTCCTAAAGACAGCTTTCCCCTACCTCGAATCGACCTTATAGTGCACGCCGCTTGGCTGACATGAGCTTCTCACTTTCCACGATCGCTTCTCGATATAATCGATCGAATGGACCCTAGCGCATCAAGAGAATAATTCTTATTCAGGATCAGGGCGGTGGCACCTACTGCTACTCAAAGGATGCCTTCGGGTCAAGAACGCCGCCACTTATTAGAGGCTAGTGAACAAAATGTTTCAGAAGCAGATTGGAGCATCTATGGAGGTATATAGAAGACATGTCAGGAATCGCTATACGAGCCCACGAGCTCCACCTAGCCGAGTCATTCCGTGTCTCAACTATAACATTTAAGCTAAATCCAACCAAATGCGCGATTTGGAGTCTCAATAAAATTCGGGTTTCATAGTCAACAAACAGAATATAAATCCGCATAAGATAAAAAGTTATGCTAGACACGTTGAACCACCTTCAAACACCAAAGAAATTCGCTTAATCAGAATACCGCTTCCGGTAGCCGCTTTGTATCTAGATCCAACGACAAATACCGACCCATTCCCCCATCAAAAAGTTACGCAATCATAACGTCATCGATAGTTGATTTCTTCCCTTTCAATAAGAAAGAAGTTGACTTAAGCATCGGAGAGCCCGTAGGTGCACCCCCGCCGCCGGTCCATCCCTTCAATGTAGGTTGCAGGTGGCACTACGATTTGATTCCAGCAGACCCACCCGACCCGAAGATCCAAATTTAGAACCTAGAGAAAAGTATCATCAATAATAATAATAAGAAAAAGAAGAAGAGAAGAATAAGATATCATAGATAGATCGTTAATCGGTTAGGTTTCATGGGTTAGAAATACTTCTAATCTAGTCCTGGTTAGGTTTCTGAGTTATGTTGGACATATTAATAGATAGATCATAGATATGATGTCAGTTAATCTTTAATTCAGTAGTAGCCACTGCTAATAATATTTACATCATAACTTGTCTATTGGTCTGTGTTACGTTTGGAACTTCTATGATACAACCATGGATTGGGTTTGGCCAAAATTAAAATTTTGACATATCGATAGACAAGTTTGATATGGGTTAGTCTTTTAACCTATCTAAGTTGCAATCATATAAAAATGCTATTGGGTAGAAAGTATTTTTATTTTCTTGGAGAACCATTTTTTAATTAAAAAAAAAAACCACTTTAGTATGATATAATTTTTTAGCCAAAACTCAAAAAAAAAAAAAAAACACACACACACACACACATTACCTTATTAGTTTCAACTTTCAAGTCTTATTTTGATTGAGAAACTAATATACATAATCTATTATAAAATAACCTTAAACTAGAAGCTAGGCAGTGTTACATCTTGCAAATACTATATTCTAGTTTATTTGGGAATATATTTTATATTTAACAAGAATTTTGGAATAATGTTTACCGCAAACCTCCTAGTTTCAAGAAAAAGTGTTATCTAAAGCTTTGTGAACTTTATATCATTGGAAGAGTATAAGAGCTTAAAACTTATGCCTTATATCGGAAATTGACTAACATTTTTAGTGGGCTTTCTAACCAGCCCACTTGTTATATCCATTGGGCTTATGGAAATAGTGGGAATGCCTAGCGCGCCTAAGAGGACCAAACCCAATTTCAATGGATATTTGGGTCGGGTCCATAATGTGTGTGAGTCCAGCCATTTTTCACTTAGTGGGAAAAATAATTAATTTAAGTAAGCAAAGTAATTAATTTTTTAATTCAATTTTATTGCGCCTTTGTACGAAAGTTCTATTGAGACTCTACCTATAACTATATTTTCCTCAGTGCATTATCCAACCCACTCTAACCCTATTAAAGTTTGTAATCTCATTAAATAAATTAAGTTTTTTTTTTTTTTAAAACCATAAGTTTTATTCTTCTAAAAACATTGTTTCTGTTGGATTTTGGTCTAGAACATACAAAAGCATAAGAATTGGTGAATGCACGGGGTGCTAGAAAATTATAGTATTTTTAAACTAAAAATGTGCCAAAATCTAAATTCTGCTCAAGTGAAAAATATATTTCCTAAATCCTCGATAGAGAGTCTAAGTTTTAAAACGCTTTAAAAACGGAATCGCCAATAAAACAAAGAGAAAACTATATAAACAAGTCGGAAAAGAAGAAATTTCATCGTGGTAATCCGACCGAAATTCAATTATCATACTAAAGCTTTGAAAACAAATATTTGGAAATAAAATAAGCTAGAAATTTGGAAATTTTGCTGATGAACTTGTAGAAACTATTAGAAAATGTTGAAATGCTCTATTGAGTGTTGGTTGATGATTGATTTGCTGTGTGTTCCTCGATGTCGACTCTTCCTTTATGTATTCCGAATAACGTCGCAACCCACCTTCCAATAACCGCCTACGTGACTCCACTCACAAATCTTTATTCTCCAAGTTTATTTTACCCACTAACAATTTGTTTTCCAAGTCATTTACCCACTAACAAATTGTTCTCCAAGTCATTTACCCACTAACAATAATTGTTCACGTTCATGACTTGAGTTGAAGAAAAAAGTCTCATTCCACTCGCTGGCACAAAGTCCAACATTATGAAACATAATCCATTTCGATAAATCAAAATTCAAAATATCCCAAATTCTTTCATAAATGATTATCATGATTCGACTTCGAAACGGGTCGCCATTGTGGCTTGTCGGGCCGACATATCCATTCGGCCAATTCCACTACCTTTTGGGCTGAAAAATCATTCAAACATCATTTAGGCCCAAAAAATTCATTTTTAGTGTAAACAATTGCCCCTCGCATACAATATGGCCCATGTTTGTATGAAAAAAAGCTTTTATATGTCAAAGGCTCTCCTATCTCTTCTCTCATCATTTTATCATGAGGCCCTAAGTGCAACTTACCCCTTTGGATGTATATTACCAACGAGGAGAACGAGTCAAAACCCAAGTCCGATTAGATGAGTTGAAAAAGCCCAAAGTAATACCTCGAGAAAAACCTCCTACCAAATTTTCTTTTAAACCTCCGACTTTTTATTTTCCTCCTTCAATTCCTTTCAGACAAAATCCTCCTTCGGGCTCGCAAGGTCAAACCCATTTTCAACAAAATTCGCTGGCTGCAAAGATGTTGTCGCACTCAATCAAGCAACCATTGCTTGAAGCGTACATCATCACCCCAACCGACGCCGAGGATCTACGACGCTCTCCGGGCCGACATCGCATACAACGTTTGAGCCGACAAACAGATACGACGCCAGGCCTCCATCGACCCCCCTTCTGCCATAAGTTCTAATTTTTTTTTCGGCCATCTTCCATAGCCCAAACTTACCTCTTGCATCGATGAGTAGATTTGTCCCTTTTTGTCAAAGTGATTTGCAATGAATGTTCCATATGATCTCTAATCCCATAATCCAAGAAAGTTTTCCCAGATTTTCAAAAACTATGAGGTCTTTTTCATTTTTTACAACTCCACAACCCTTGTTCTCCAACGAAAAAAATCAAGAAAGACCCTTTTTCGTTTTTTTTTTTAGAACTCTAAAACCCTTGTTTTTCAATGAAAAATCTTCGAAAAATCAAAACTGATTCTGGTTCTTACTGAAGCTTTCCTTCTTTATATGTAGATCTTGGTCTCTCTTGCTCTACTCGATCTTTTTGCCTCGTCAACCAACGGAAGCATCGCAAAGGTAAATCTCTCAACCTTTATTCGACGGATGTCGAGAATATAGGCTGGAGCATGCTAGTTTATCTCTTTTTGCTAAGTGATTGATTTCTTTTTAAAACATAGACCAAAAACAACTATTGATTCTTGACACTACCACCAGAGATTGTTCAATCCCCAGCAACGAAGCCATAAACTTGATTGGTTTCTTTTTTAAACATATACCAAAAACAACTACTGATTCTTGACACTGCCACTAAAGATTGTTCAATCCCCAATAGTCATGCCAAAAACTTGTTTGTCTGAATATATATAAAATATATTATGTTGTTTAAGTAAAAATTTTCAATTTGAATATGTTTTGGTCTACTCATTGTAAGTGCACAGGTCAAACAAGTAATAAAACGAATTTTAAGTCCAGATATCATTCCCACGAGGATTGATTAGAAAATTTAAAGATTAACTACTCTCACTACTAAAGATCCTCACTATTTGAACTTCAAAATTTCATAATAGATTTATCTTCTAAAGTAAAGTGAATCAAATAAATAATGAAATTCTAAAATGCATGATTAGAGAGTTCACTGGACAAAAATAACACTAAAAATGAAAACAGTGTTGTGATCATCACTTGCAAGTTCCAAATAAAATATTAAGTATGGGACATGAACCTTGGAATTGTCCAAGAGCAAATTAGTGTAGTAATGGATTTCTCCTAACACCACACATTTCACTCTCTAGCTTACCACACTTCCATCTCTAGACAATGTGTCTAAAGAGCTACTTGTATGAACTGATCCTCTTTAAGATCTAACTGTTTTTCCTTCTCAATACGTCACAATCTTCTCTTATGACTGAAAATTACTTACCCCCATAGACAGGGTAATGCAAGCACTCTCCAAATTAAATGGTACCTTAGCCATCAATTAGATAGGAATTCCCTCTCCCCTTGATTAGAATCTTTGCTAACACAGGGTTGAGATTGTTCCTCTCAACTGAGGTGAAAACTTTCAGAATTAAACTACTAGACCAGTAGGTGGATCATATTTTTCGGGAACACACTAGCCGCCACCTGGGAGGGAACCTCAAGTCGAGGTTGGGATTCTTCACCAAGGATATATCGGAGTGATCCAAAGAGTGCATTAGTTCAAATGATATTAGTGTAATTTACCCCCAAGTGACTGCTCTTTGCTCTCATATAGTCTATCTCTGTGTCACTTAGAGGGATTCCTGAAAATCAGAGCAATGATACAACTCTTTCTGAGTACCAAACATTGATATTCAGAATAATTCAATGTATGAGTAATACCAATTAAATCACTTCAATTTTCATACCCAAAACATCCTTAAAAATTTGAAATCAATAATCCCAACAACAAATTCTTCCCATAGGGAGCTTAGCCTTTCAAATCTGGATCACAAATGACAATGACTAGTTGATCAAACAAATTCATTGAAATTGTACTCAAAACTGAAGGAAAATGAATTCCAGAAAAAATCCTAGATTCCATTAAAGTTTAGACATAAATGAAGCTTTGATTTACATTTATCCAACTCTGAATCAAAGTTCAGATCACTACTCTAATAAGAAAACCAAATCCAAAAAATAAAACTAAAAAAAGGAAAAAGAAAAATATATACTAGAGACTTTAACTTTCCTAAAAAGCACAAAAACTTGATGAAAAACGGCTAGAAGTTGTGCACTATTCCCTAGGAGCTCTATTTGCAAACAGTCTTCGGGGCCCTAAAACAAGGCGAGAATCACACACTTCGAAAAACCCAGAAATTCTGCCCTAACTGCTAATGTCGTGGTGATGTCGCGACATTGGAGTTGTCAATGTCGTGCATCGAATATGATGTCGCGACATTGAAAGACTACCGGCATTTCTCACCCTTAGTGATCAACACGTTGCGATGATGTCGTAATATCGAGATGCAAGGTTGTAGTTCAACTCTACTGTCGCATACTGCCTTCCGTGTCATGACATCAGTTTATGTCATGACACTGAGTTGTTGTCGCGACATTGCTCTTGAATATTGAGGTTACTTTCTAATGTCGCGACATCGCTGTATTTACTCACTTTACTATTGCTTGAGACATTGAGTTGATGTCGCGACCTTGTACCATTGTGATTGAACTCGATAAAGTTGTACGATAAGCTGGGCGACATCGACTCACAGAGTTCCGATTATTTCAACCGATGTCGCGACATTGCTAACTTGGTGTCGCTACATTAGTCAATTAAGTTCATAATGACCACCTTAAGTCGATGTCGCAAATACTGATGATGAAGCTCCCATCAATGTCGCGGCGTATGTCAGACATCATGGTTTGATGTCGCGACATCGATCGGGTCTCACCACCTTTGTTACTCGTCTAATGCGGGCAACATTACTGTCTGGAGCGTCGCGACATCGGATGCCAGATCTCCAGCAGCCCAAGCCTTAGTCATGTCACGACATCACCGCTAGTCCACCGCTGATGCTCGCGACATCGGGTCCGTTAAAACCCACCAGTCGCTTGATAAGCGATAAGCTCACGGCGTAATACCGCCACGCCCCACCGGGCCGAGGCTTGTTCAAGTCGCCACGGCGTCGGTGGTAATGTCGTGACATTAGTCAACTGATAACACCACTTGACAATCCTTGCTAATCTCTCGATATCGGCATTTCGCTTATCGCGCCCAACGTCGTAGTCATGTCGCGGTCAATGTCGCGACATTGATAACCGATGGAAGTTCGACCGCTAAGGTCGCCGGATGTCGCGACATTGAGTCAGGCCGCCGCGACATTGACTCATAGTCGTGACAATGCCGTTATGATGTCGTGACAATGTCGTTATGATGTCACGACATTGGCATATCTCTATATTTTCCTCTTTAGCTAATGTCACGACATTGCAATAGTGTCAAGACCTTCTCCACATAATGTTGCGACACTGGAAATCTAATGTCGCGACATTGGCCCCTTTTCTGCACAATGCTGATTTCTTCTCCTTTTTATGCGAAATTCTGCTTCTTTTCCTTAATTTCCTACAAAACATAAATCTGGGTGAAAGCTCCATGATTTTACACTGTCGAACTTTTGCCCAAATATACTTCTGAAAATGGGCTTAAAATAGATGAGTTTTAGACTCCATTACTAAGTGGCCAAAGCTAACCATCGCAAGGACTCCGCTTCGAGATATCAATTTTTATGCTTAGATTATTGATGGAAATTCACTTGACTTTTCACGGACGCACTCATAAGCATAACATTGCATTAGTGGACCAAAGTGGCTCTAAGCCTACCTTTGGATGTGATGAACTTGTGTGTAATCGCCAGGACTGACCGAACACTAGCACACGTGCAATTTCAACTATGACATTGCATTAGTGGACCAAGGTGGCTCTAGGCCTACCTTCGGAAGTGTGCTTGTGTGTGTATGAAGATATATCAGATCTATCAAATTTTAGGGGAGAATTGATGGAATAGTGGCTAAAAGCCTACTATTTATTTTTGAATATATGTGAATAATTATCAGGTAGTCGGGGGAAAAATCACAAGGTTTCGAGAACCGGCTAAGAAGTCTGGTTTGATTTAAAACAAGGATAGAGACATATGTTCTCTCTTCGCTACGGTGAATAGTAGTCCTCACCGTAGAACCTCACGCGGCGAACCTTAAGACCGTATTTGTATTTTTTCCTTTACCGCGACGAAAGCAACATCCTTCGTCGTATGAACTTTCACATGTGCTGAAGGCTTCTTTGTCATGCAAGAAACCTCGAGAACGGTTTTTTTTCATCCAACTCTCTTCGTTGTGGTGAACCTCGTCACAATACTAAGGGCTTTGCCATTAACTCCACAGGCTTATATCTTTCTTTTAACTTGATTTTTTCCATTTACAACCAGAATAACCTCTGTCACTTGGTGTAATGATGCAAAAAATCTAATTCTTTAGAGAAATCTTGCATTTGAATGTATAGTTGCTATAATGCCCACTTTTCTTTACTCTAATTCATCATAATGGTTTATTTCCTTAAGGATGATTATGATACCCTCTCCTGAACTTGTCTAAGTGCTCTGTTTGGAGAAAAAATGTGTATTTAGTGGCCTAGAGGCCTACCATTTTTCACTTGGATATTTTCGCTCCTATTTGCCCAATCTTGATGTAATCAAGAAGCCTTCCTTAGGGAATCATTAGGGAATCTTGAAGAAGTTGGTTTTTTTGAGTCGAAGTGGCCAAAGGCCAACTTTACTACCTAAAATCCTATCTTGGAACTGCAATTCATATCTATTTCTCTAATGACCTTAATAATCTTGGGACCTATCCAGAGAGGGAATAAGAACACCCTTGGAGAAATCAATGTGCTAATGAATGCAATGGCCAAGAAGCCACTTTATCACTAAGTCATCCCATATTTCTCCAGTCTTAAATTGGTCAAGGAACCCACCTTTGGAGAATTGATAAATACAATGCTCCCATTCTTCGGGGAAAACCTTTATTTAGATCAATAAAGGTCATAAACTCGCTTTAACCTTCTAATCAAATATCTGTATCTACTTCTGCTTAAGTGTCATGGACCTACTTTATTTACTTATAAAACAATCGAGGGTATAACAAGCATATCACATACAAAGTTTAACAAAGGAGCGGCCAAAATAGTCTACTTTATCACCCAAAGTAACTATTAAGAATAGTTTCCCCAATACAAAAATGGTCAATGAGCCCTATTTTTGCTTGTTATTCCTTCATTCCCATCTTAGTTTTTCTTAGCAATACCCAACATTTCCTACATCAGAAAGTATTTCTGGGCAGATTTCATCGATTTAACCTTTGTGCCATTTCTCCTCCTTCAAGGCTCGATAGCCAATAGGGATTTTTAGTACTTGGTGAACCTCGAATGGTCCCTTCACAGGAAACCATTTCAATTCTCTGCTCTTCAGCACCGTTGATGACCAAAGATGTACATATATGAAAAAGTGGCCAAAGAAGTAGAATGTGGTAAATACCAAAACTCGAATTTAAAAAGTAAATATACTAAAAACTTAAAATGAAACTAATCAACTAATTTTAAAATCTACGGAGTCCTGGATATCGTAATCTACAAGGATTGAGGTCTCTCTAACGAAATTTAAGCACTCCGAATACAACATGCTCTTCACTACCTAGTGACCAAATATCATGAGCATTAAAATCAATTTAACTAAAGTAAAACCGATTAAAACTAATAAACTACCTTTAAAATCTATCACAAAACAACTACCAAAGTCTAAATGTAAGGAAGACAGGTACTGTGGATGAGAATAATAATTTAACAATCAATTTGCATTTCAAGCATAACATTTGTGAGTTAATGTCGGATTGCCTAAGAGCAAAGTAAGATAAATTAATACCTCCTGACACTATACATTTCACTATTTAGATAACCATATTCTTTAACCAGGTCAATGTGTCTAAATAGCTATTTTTAGGATTTGATCCTCTTTAAGATTTGGTTGTTTTCCTAAACCAAGATTTCAACCATTTTTAGACCGAAGACAACTTCGCCCCATGACAGGTAACACAAGCCTCTCCAATACAATTAGTACCCTCATTTTGCATTTCAAATGTAATACTTTCTCCTTGATTAAAATCTTGCTAACACGGTCAAGATTATCTCTACTCAAATTGAAAATGAGACCTCTAAACATTAAACTTAATAAATCATTAGTCATTCCATACTCCTGAACACACTTCGTTGTCACTTAGAAGGAACCTCAAGCAAGAGGTTAGGAAACAACACCTAAGGATTCACCACAAGGATATTTAGAATGTATTAGTTCTTAAAAATACGCATCATACCCCCAAGCTTATCGCTTCTTCGCTTCCAGATGCCATTTCTTTCGTGCCTACCGTAGGCATCCTGAAATCGTATACGATACAGCCTCTTTAGGTATAATCTACTAATACTTAGAACAGTTCATTATAAGAACAATATTGATTATATAAATTCGGCCAAAACCTATAAAATAACCATAAATCTTCAACCGAATGTTCAACAATTAATCTCCACCCGTAGAGGGTGTTTAATGTTCCATTACTAGATTCCAATAATCACCAATCAAGCAACAAGCAGAAAAATGAAGAAAGAAATCAAGAGATAAGGAGTGAGGGAACAAATTGTGATTTGAGCCTCAATCTTCATCTCAACGTTAATGAAATATGATCCTACACAACACTAAAATCTCTTCAATCCAAAATATAAATTTGCTTTAAAAACTACTCAAGATCTACTAAAATCAAAACCCTCTACAGCTAAAGATTGAAAATGGGAAGGTTTAGAGGTATAGAAGCCTCATGAGAGGTAGCCATCTCATCTCTTGCCCTAAAAATCTAAAAAATGAGTATTTATAGTCCTAAGTAATGGACTCAAAACACCAAAACAGCACTGGCTTTCTGCTAGGGCCCAACGCCTTTTTTCGTGACATTTTCTGGGTTTGTCGCAACATTTATTTCTGCTCAACTACTTGTTTTCTTTTCCAACTTGTCGAGGCCATACTCTCATTTTAACCTTAATTTGGGCATGTGAGCTTGTCATTGGAAAGCTTTTTGAATGTAGAATGCAACCATAGGTGAATTTGAACCATTTGATGTTCTAAATGGTATAGAAAAAATTCATCTTCCCAGTGACGCGCTGTGAGACACCCGGTTGACTCTCCTTTTGGAAATATATTGCTCATTTCTTGCCAAATAACTTGCTTTTCATCAAGAATCCTACAAAACCAAGTTTAGAGGAAATGTTATGAGTTTTACATGAATATGGATATAAATGATATAAATAGCATGTGAAATGAACTCAAAACATAGATGAGTTTTACACTCATCAAGCACTGATGGGCAGCACCACCTTCCAAACGAGCTCCCCTCTTCAAAATTCTTTCTTCTAACTCGCTTGTTGTAGGCCCTAACCACCTTCTTTTTCTAGATCATGATGTGGTCAAGCCCTTGTAATCTTTTCCCATCCAATGCCTCGAGTACCATCATCATGGCCTTACCGTATTCTTAAGGATTAAGGTCATTATGTCCGATACTTCAGAGAATGAACTACCACCTCCATCGAGCTTAATCGCATCCTCGTCCATAATGCTAGAGAGCAAGGACTTACCCTTGTAGAATCTCTTTAGAAGTTCTATAGTTCTCAAGGTCTAGATAAATGATATGTCAATTCAGACATCGTTTCAGCATCTTCTAGGATGTTTATCAACACCTTATTAGAAGCTTCTGCCTGCTCATTTTCTTAAGCATAAAAGGGAGTAGATCTGATGAGTTGAATGCCATAGTCATTGGCAAAATAAGTCATCTCATCCCCAGTGAACATGGTACCTTAGTCGGTTGTAATGGATTGAGGAATTCCAAACCTATAAATGATTTGTTTCTTGATGAATCGATCATATATTCATTTCTACTTCTTTCTTCAAGGGTACCGCTCTCTACCCATTCGGGGTGAAGTAGTCCGTAGTACTAAGATGCGAAGTTGTGTCCTTGATGAAGTCGGGTAAATTTTCCTAATTAAGTCCATGGCCCATCCTTGAAAGGCCACTATTTACAATTGACTGAGTTCCACAATTGTGTATCCTTTATGCCGCCATATTTTTACACCGCTGGTAACCTCGAGTAATTGATGCAATCACTTAGGATGGTTGGCCATAAATAGCCATGTCTCCTAATCAACCATCAAATTTTTATGCCGACTTGATGGGCTCCATAGGCCCCTTCATGAACTTGCTTCATCACTTCCATATTGTCAGGGAAGGATAGGCATATGAGCAGTAACCCATCAAGAAAGTTCTGTGATTGAGCTTTCACCCTATGGGGAACCTGCCTGTTAAGATCTTCTAAATACTCTTTGATCGTAATTCTCCATTCTCCTGCAACATTTGCATCTATATTAATGATTTCCAATCTTATTCCCTTTCATAAATTGAGGGGTGATTCTTCTTTCATATCATAATGAGCATATGAGTCAATTCTTCTCTCATCTTCACACTTGAGGCTACTTATGCTAGCTCATCTGCCTCCCAATTAGATTCCCTAGGCACATATTCAAAATCCATAGAATGAAAAGAATCTAATAATTATGAAGCAAAGATAATAAGGAGCTAGCAATAAGTCGCTGTATTTATATTCCCTTGCTAGTCGTCGGGTTATTTCAATTGAGAGTCCACAATAATGTGTACCTCTTTATGCTCCAAGTTCCATCAATATTCCTAAGCTCAATCACTAAAGCCTCATATTCATAGCTTGATCAGGAAACATGAAGGCTAAGTTGAAAGATAGGGTAGTCTTTATCCCTTTCGGTGAAATGATTACTATCCTAGCTCCAACGGATTTCTTCGTGCTAGAGCCACCAAACTTATGAATCCATGGCCGCCTTCACTTCATATTATCCCCAATTCCACATCCTTTTTATGGTTGGATTTAATGAAGGATGATCACTTAAAGTTAGCTAAAGGTCGCTCTCGATCGATTTCTATGGAAAATGTAATTCAAGGTGAACTTTGATAAAGCAAGGGACCATTTGTCGATTTGTCTAGTGATTATGGGTCGGCTTAGCATGTATTTCATAAAGTCAGTTTGAGAGACCACATACACTTGAGACTTGATAAAGTAATGTCTCAATTTCGTACATGCAAAGTATAAGGCCAAACACAACTTCTCAATGGGTGTATACCTTATCTCTGTTGAATTTAGGACTCTACTCAAATAGTCAATAGCCTGCTCATGGCTTTAGCATTATTTTGTGCCAGAAGGCATCCTATAGACTCTTTTGCAGTTGATAAATACAGTTTGAGTAGCCGACCCTTCAACTGTGGCATTAAAACTGGGGGTTTAGAAAGGTAACCTTTGATCCCATCAAAAGCTATCTGGTGTTTGTTTCTCCTATTTAAACTCTTCCACTTTTTTTAGCTTGATTAAGTCAGAGAATACCTAAGTCTTCCCTACCAGATTAGAGATGAACCTCCTTAAATAGTTCTCTTAACCCAATAACTTCTGAAGTTCTTTCTTATTTTTAGAGCCTCACGAAATGATGGCCTCGACTTTATTTCGACGACTTCCACTCCTCAGAAACTAAAACTCATAGAAAATCTCCGACTTGAACTCCGAAATCATATTTGAGTGATTGAGTTTCTGTGTGATGAAGTCTCATCCTTTCAAAATCAGAATGATTCACATGTTTTCAGGGCCTCTGCATTTAACCACACATCATAGATATAAATCTTGCTGATGGCCTAACATATCATGAAAGATGGTATTCATAACCTGATTCGTACACGTAGGGGTGATCCGTAATCAACAAAATTTTATATCCTAAGTCTTCTTCCTTACCGCCGTAGTCAAGCTACCGCAAAGATACGTCTAGGTCGAACACGGATAGGTTTTCATCCTATGAATGACTTGCACGTTGTTGAAAATGGCGAGGCTTTTTATTTGGATTTTTGATTTGTTTCAAAATGCTGAGTAGTAGTTTGAAAACCGATTAACTCAGAAAAACCGAAGTGAAGTTTAAAGGTAACTTTGAAGATTTAGTCACTAACTTGATAACATAGTAAGCAAACAAGTGTCCCCTGTTTTATCCTCGCATTATGACAAGCAACCTATAGTCCAAGCCATAACCGATCTTTATTTAACTAGCAAACCTAACCCTAGAATCACCCCTATTTGAGTCAACACAGCAACACGATTCATGTACTCTTTTAGTTCAACCCCAACATTCAACATCATTTCCTCAAAGGGGCTCAGAAGACCATCTTAAAACCACAGCAGACTAGCAATAAGTATGCACTGTATCCTAAAGCATGGTAAGTATTGGCCAAATTGATGACATTAAATGATATTCAACCCTAGTTTGAGAATATGGGAGCCATAAATACAGTACCTGTAGCATTTAACACATGAGGACAACCTGCAACTGCCCCACAACCAAGCTAGCTACCTTCCTCTTCAAAGAAAAGAGGCTTAGCCAAGCATCTCTTGAGTTGTCATCCTCAAGAGGGTTGTTTGCAGCCTAGAAAATGAGAGAAAGAGAGGAGAGAGAAGTTGAGAGAAACAAACCCCTAAAATGAAAGTCATGAATTGTATTGAAATGCCAAGAGTTTCCTAGGTTACAAAATGGGGGGGGCTTATATAAAGCACCCAATGTGTGAAAATACAAGAAAGCCTTAATATATCATAAACAAGTGGACAAGAGCACACACCAAAATGAGGTCGGTTTACATAATTACAAAAGATTTACTGTGTAATTTCTATGCGGCACTAATCTCGTTATGTAGCTAAAATTCTTCGCTAGATACGAAGATTTGCCAAAGAAATGAAGATTTCGCAGTAGCCAACTGCACGTAGATAGCGAATCGTAAAATTTCGTTTGCGTAATCGGCAATTCGCTACTAGCTAAATTCGCTTAGCCTTAGCTTAAATGTTTCGAGAGATAGCGAAATGCATAATTTCGCTAGGCACAAGAATTCAGCGAATTTTTGAATGCCTAGCTTAAATTTCTCACTGGCTAGGACGGGCCGCTATGATTGCGAATTTTTTCAAGAATCCCACTGAATTTTCGCACCATTAAATCCCGGTTTGCATATTTCAACGCCGCACACTCCACGCATCATTTCTTCTCACTTTGCCTTCATTCCTTCATTGAATTTCGAGATGCTCAAGGTCGATAAATGGGTTCAATCTTCATGGATCAAGATATATTTCGATATTGAACTCCTCAAAGTATGCAAAACCTCGCAAAACAAACTAAAAATACCCCCAACGGCATAAGTGATATTAAGAAGACCTTAACACTTTTGGCTTAATTGACATGATTAGTGCGCAAAAAGCACTCAAAACCTATCTCAAATAGGGCTCAAAATAGCACTTTTTGGGTACTAATCATAACCCTTTGGTAAGTTACACCAGCATTCTTCAAACCAAAAGGCATGACCAGCCATTCACACGTTCCTAAGGAACCAAGACATTTGAAGGTGGTCTTAGATGTATCATCAACAACTATTAGGATTTGGTTATACCCAGAGAAACCATCCATGAAGGACAATAATTAATTATTTGCAGTAGAATCAACTAACATGTCAGCAATAAACATTACATACATGTCTTCAGATGCAACATTTAAACTCCTAAAGTCTACACAAACTCTAAGTTTCCCATTCTTTCATTATGTGACAATATTTTCTAACCACTACACATACCTTGTAGGTATGATGAATTTACTCTCAAAAAGCTTCTCAACTTCCTCTTCACCTTCAACTCTACCTCCTTGTGACATCTCTTCAGTGGTTGCCGAAATGGTGAAATTCGGCTTGATACAAACGATGTCCACCAAGCTTCATTCAATCCTGCATCTCACATAATCCCAAGAAAAGCGCCTTGAATTCCTATAGTGTTGCAATAATCCCTTCTTTAAAGTCAAAAGGTAGCAAGGAACTAATATAGGTAATCCTCTGCTCTTCCATAGTGTCGAGGTTCACTTCCTCCATGGGGTCGTGTACTTGAGGTCGCGTGGTTCGAATCAGAGGGCTTTCTCAATCCTCCATCTTTATTTCTTCATCTTCTTCATATGCATCCTCTTCAAAAATTGTCTCAGCCCTACAAGTATTCTGGAGGTGCTCTTCTTGAATCATTTCCACAATCTGTTGCACTTTCATTTTGAATATGGCATTTGCAGCTATTGCCTTTTCGTCTTGAGAGTAATAAGTCATTATCGATCTCCTCGATGATTGGGCCACTCATCGACCTATAAGGCACAATTATAGTCTCCTTAAGGAGTTTGGTCGCCTCCTTTCGGATTTCCACATAACCCTTTGATTCCATGTATGCTTTCCCAGATCCCATCTTTCTTCTAATTAATGAACTTGATAAGACCGAATTCTTGATCATAATACCTGGCTTCCATAGAGCCTGTAGCCACCATGAAGGGAGGACGACACACACTAGTTGGCATGAATTCAGTCCCTCCCTAACAAAATGTTGTAATTTGCAATAGAGTCTATCACAAAAGGTAGATAGTGCGCTTTGCGCCCAATGGTGATATTCTATAGGTAGTATCCCTAAGGTCTCGATACTTCTCTAGTAAAGCAAACACAACCACCTGCTTTTATCAAATCATTAATGTCTCTTTCTAGAGCTCTCAACATTTTCTCAATGACATTACATTTACCTTTGATCCATTATCTATCGCACCTTGATACCTATCACATTTAGATGGGCTCTTACGCATAGCCACTTTATATGTCCTAATATTTCCTACGTAGGGTTTCTCAAGTATCACCTTTTAGGTTTGCATTCTTCAGAGGATTCTATGGCAACTCCACCGTGGCCCACATCTTTCTCAATGGTTGGGTGCATCCCTTCTACCTCATCAGTCTTCTCGTTTTTCGACTAGTTAGTCAGTAATGTTAGAGAAACAGAGGAACAATTTAAAGAAATAGGGATTTCACCTATCATTAGGCCTCCCGAGTCCATCACTTCATCTACACTACTCATTGACTCCATATCTCCTGAGTTTTCCTCCCAAACTTTGTTTTTTCCAAGTTAAAAACCATTCCTTCCTTCACTTTTGTAACGCTCCAAAAATACCCTAGTATTTTTACGATATTTTTTTTATTATTATGTGTTTAGGGTATAAAACAAAGTAAATGGAATTTTTTTGGAATTTAAATCCTAAGAACGAAAAAAATATATACAACCTCGAATTTACCCAAGTGTAAAGGGCAAATTTGGAATTTGTAGAAAATGAGGACCCAAGGGCCAAAAAATAGAATAAGCTTAAATGCTAATGTGAGTAATTTGAAGTGAAATAGAAGACTTAAAATGTCAAAATGAGAAATGGACTTATTTGAAAGCTAAAGAATAGGAAGCCAAAACAAGCCTTAACCATTAAATGATTAAGACCAAATGTCGCCTAAGATAAGACACATTTGTGCATTTTCGTCTTGGAAAGCAAAGGGAGAGAAAAGAGAGCTAGGTCGAGAAAGATCACACTTTGATGGGAGATCTTCCCATTTATGGTTTCCAAATGATCAAGAAGAAGAAGGAAGGCTTGGTGTTGAAGAATCAAGAGATTCAAAGGTAAGAAACTAAACCCTAACCCTTTCAGGTTCGGGTCGGAAAACCCCAAATGTGGATAAAGGTGTTTTTTTTGTTGGAGAAAAAAAATTGATTGAGATTTTTTTTAATAAAAAAATTATCTCTTACGAAGAATTTTTGAACAACCAAACAAACTATTTGGTTTGCTGGTTTGGGAAAAATAAAGGAAACATAGCATTCAAGGGGAATTGCTCTACCATTAGGTTATATGCTTAGTTGTGTTTTCCTTAAGATGAATATATGATAAGGAGATAAACCTGGCTAGGCTCAACCAACCCTATATTCATTTTTGAGTTTGTGTCAATTCCTTTATAGTGTTAGGAAATTAGAAGTTACTTATGTTAGAGAAGTTCGTGATAAAGAGTTCGATTTTGGCTGGACCGTGCGACCCCTCTAACCTTTCCTAGGAACTGAATATTATGTCTAAGGAGGCTGGTTCTGGCTTAGATTTTTAGACCCCACTAGTCTTTTTTGTGAATACTCTGTTATTCTATGGACTAAACTTTAAAAGGTGGCAATAGAAGATGTTATTCTACCTGACCACCTTGAGTATCAAGAAGACTCATCAAAAGACGCTCCCTAAGTTCAAAGAAGATGAATATGATATCCAAGTCATCAGTGTTGTGGATGCTTGGAAACATTCTAACTTTCTATGCATAAATTATGTCATGAATGTTTTGACTGATTCTTTATACAATGTGCATTCAAATAAAAAAACAACCAAGGAGCTATGGGAATCACTATACCAGAAATATAAAATCGAGGATGTGACGCCCCAAACCCAGGGGTCCGTTGACAATCCGTCAACCCGCGGAATACATGTACTCATTGAGTGTCTCAATGCCATAAAATGAGTGTCTCTCTACCCGAGACTCAAACATGAGTAAACATGGCCACGTCGGGCCCATACATCCATACTCACCAAAATATAACCAACGATATTACAATAGTTTTAAGAGTTAATTACACTCCTATACAAACATGTATCAGTCATGATGTTTCATACATGTTTTACAAAAATATATAATCAAAGCCACATGTCTTTCTTCCTGCCAAAAGCATTTTTAGTGAGCCTGCCTTCCCGAATACCCTTAACCCCGGGGTGGATCCACGACGTAGCGAGCAATGCCCAAGAGGTCAATTCTCCTACGATACTTCACTCCCCACCTAAATGCATATTACAAATGGCACTCACAACATCCACATTCCATACAATTTACAATTCATACATGGAATGATTTTATATCACGCATGAAATGTTTTCATGCCCATGCTCAGTCACTTCACCAACTCCCTCACACACGCGATGCTGCAATCGCCAACGGTGAATAGCAATGACACCATATAACCGACCTCAGCTCTGGCCACCAACACTCCAATGCAATTTGCCAATGGTAACCAATCCCGACTTATCATTCAATCCCCAGTCAAGGGATAAATATGACCGCAGTGTTTTATTTTGAAAACAAACACGCGCGCGGCTACATCTCGGTCTCGTGACACCTAAACAGTAATGTTCGGGATAACACCATGGGTCTCACTCCACATACAAAATTTTTCTCGTGACGATACTGCTGGTCTCTACACCCAAGTCCAAGTTCGGGCTTTTCACTGAGGGATGCGACCTTTCTTGCCGTGACACACATTAATTATTATTCCTTTGCTTTTTTGAACCATGAGTCTTTATTAGACGTAGTCCTGAGTCTGAGCTGGCCGCGTTCACTAGAGTAGTGAACAACCATCTTAGTGCACCCACACGGAGTCGACAGATATGTAGTGCATGAATGCAATGATGCCCGATTCATATATTCAATTCGATGGTTCATACACAATTATATTTCATATAATTCAACCACTCATGTTAACACATCAATTTAGCATGCATTAACATATCATTTTCCACCATCCATATTATCAATTGACAATAAAACATACAAGCCGTCATGGACAATTTTAGTCAGCCAAGCAATCAGGACTATTTTAACGAGTCGAAAAGCGGTCAAGTGGGCTATCCATGGGCCCCCTCATCAAGCATCGATTCACTTCTTGGGCGAAATCTATGGCCATTTTACGCGGCCTCCACGACTTCAAAATAAATTTTAGGATTTTGACGAAGAATATCGGCGGAAGACTACCTCTCAGTTCTTAGAAACTCCGTCACCAGAACGCCGCGTAGTCGCTACAGGTGGGAATCCAGCACACCTCTTGCCTCGTTGGGATTTGACGGACCAATCGTTGGAAAATCTAGAGAGAAGGTAGACTCTCTCTCTCTCTAAAACTCTCTCCTTTTTTCTCTCTCTTTTCCACTTTTTCCTTCTCACGGCAGGTTGGGTCGAGGTATCTTCTCTCTCTTGCACTTGTCCATATAAGTATAGGCTTTTTGGATCATTACTATCGCTTATCATAATAGTGGATTTCCTTCCGCTCATGTAGGATGCCACATGTCCACATGGTCCCCGCCCGAGCAATGTTTGACTTGATCATAGTTTGACACGTGGCTGTGTGAGTCACTTCGACACACAATCATAATATCCACGCGCTCGCTCATGGCGCCTTGAAGCGTGAAATTAGATTGTATAAAAGTGTGAAGTGACGTGTTGCTTCCGTTATCGAGCGATTCCAACAGTGAAATAGTTTGTCCATCCGAGGATCTAGAAAAATTTTAGATTTTGATCGAAATTACCGTTTACCGCTTTTGAAGGTGTTGTTTTCTGGGTTTCTGAGATCTTTAGGAATGAGAAGTTTGTCTTAGTATTTCCTCAATTATAAAATGGTATATTTCAAGATTATGGTCAGTCAAGTCCAAGAACTTTAGGTAATCCTGCATGAGATTTATGTTGAGGAAATGATGTAGAGCGAAACTTTTCAAGTTGCAGCTATTATTGAGAAGTTGCCTCCTACTTGGAAAGACTTCAAGAATTACCTCAAACATAAGAGAAAGGAGATGAGCATCGAAGATATGATTATTAGACTTCACATAGGTGATCTGAGAAGAAAGGGGCACACAATCCAAGTGAGACCCAAGGCTAATTTGTGGAACATGATCAAAGTTCCAAGTTCAAGAAAGCCAACAACAAAGGGAAAGGCAGCAAGCTGGGACCTAAATGGGGAATCTCTAAGAAGCAGAAGTTCCAAGGGAAATGCTTCAACTGTGGGAAACAAGGTTACAAATATTCAAATTGCAGACTGCCAAAGAGGAACAAACCTCAAGAAGTTAATGTAATTGATGACATCACCAAGGATGTGTTTGACATTGACTTACAATCAAGAATCTCTCGTGGTGAACTCGTGATCAAATCCCAAAGACACTTGTGATCATATAGCTACAGCGCCATGTATGTTGACAAGAAGATGTTCTCCACCTCGACCCACCAGAATCGTGGGAAAAGGTGTTCACAACTCAAATCTTGAAATCACACAAGGAATGGTTCAAAGATGATCATAAAGGAAGACTAACATCGTTTATATAAAACCCTAAACTCAAGAACTTAGTTTCGTCGTATTGTCGAACTCATGGATTTTCGATGGTGTTTGAGCCGATAAGTTTGTTTTCATTCCAAGAGGACGTACGTTGGGAAAGGGTATATGAGCGATGAAATGTGGAAACTCAATGTAATGACTGTTATCAAGTCAAATATGAATAGAATAAGTTCTTCTTCTTACATGCTTGAGTCGTTTAATATATGGTATGATAGATTAAGACATGTTAATTATGATAAGTTACGAAGATTAATTAGCTTAGATCATATATTGGCATTCCAAATTGATTCACAACACAAGTGTGAGACTCAGGTTAAGGCAAACTAACTGTGCCGTCCTTTCAAAGCATTGAAAGATATTAATCGAACCCCCCGACTCTAATCCATAGTGATATATGATTTGAAATTTGTACAAATAAGAGGAGATAATAAATTTTATTACCTTTGTTAACAATAACACCCATCGCTTATGTACCTACTCAAAAGTAAGGATGAGGCAATAGAGAAATTTGTTCTCTATAAAATCGAAGTTGAGAATCAAAGCTTAACAAAAAAATTAAAGTGTTCTGAAGTGATCAAGGTGGTGAGTATGAATCCCATTTGTCGACTTTGTGCTCAAATGGGATCATATATGAAACCACAACACCTTATTTCCTAACCAACAGAGAAATAGGAAATAAGAATCGCCATGGGAAAGATGCCTTTAAGAGAGAAATTGATTCCATACTATATAACCATACTTGGGAATTAGTGGATCTTCCACCAAGTTGTAAACTTTTAAGTTCCAAGTGGGTTTTCAAGAGGAAAAAAAAGTAGACGGATCAATTGACAAGTACAAAGCCAAACTTATGATCAAAGGCTACAAACAAACTGAGGGCTTAGATTGTTTTGATACATATTCTCCTGTGACTAGAATAAATTCTGTAAGGATGGTGCTTGCAATTACTGCATTAAGAAACCTTGAAGTACATCAAATGGATGTGAAAACAACATTTCTTAATGGAGATTTAAACTGCACTTGCACGAAGCAAACTTTAGGTATTTCTACTACAAAACAAGAAAAGAAAGTCTATAAATTAGTGAATTCCTTGTATGACTTAAAGCAAGCACCAAAACAATGCAATGAGATATTTGACAACGTTATGATGTCACATGGATTTAAAATCAATGAATGTGACAAGTGTGTCTATATCAAGGATACAGAACATGGATATGTCATTGTATACATATACGTAGATGACATGCTTATTGTCGGCAGTGATGATAAGATGATCATATCTACTAAGAATACATTGAATTCAAGGTTTTACATGAAAGAAATGGGACTTGCTGATGTTTTATTGGGAATAAAAATCATAAGTACATAAGATGGATTTATATTAAGTCAACCACATTATGTTGATAATATTTTTGAAAAGTTTGATAAAGACAATTCTAGAATTTCTAGAACACCAATAGATGTAACTTTACATTTATCCAAGAATAAAGGAGAAAGTGTTTCTCAAGTATAATATTCTAGGGTAATAGGCAGTCTAATGTACCTAATGAGTTATACAAGACTTAACATAGCCTATGTAGTTAGTAAATTGAGTAGTTATACAAATAATCCTGGAGCCAAGCATTGACAAGGAATTATGAGAGTACTTAAGTACTTACGATTTACCTATGATTATTACATTTTATACGACATTCGATGTATTTAAGCATGAATAGATGCTATTAACCTGATATCAAAATACAAGATCAAATCCAGTAGTTATGTGTTTACACTTGTGTGGTAGTGAGTGCCTCACAGAATCCTCTAAACAAATGGTTATCATTTATCCACAATGGAATATGAGTGTATAGATTAGATTGAATGTGAGTATGACGTAATGGTTATGCCACTTCTTAGAGGATATTTCGAGATGGTCAAAGCATGTGCCTCCAATTTGCATACATTGCAATAGTCAATCTGCTATTGGTAGAGCACAAAACAGTATGCATTATGGTAAGTCTAGACATATTCGTCATAGACACAATACCATAAGACAACTACTCTCAATTGAAGTTATCTCTTTAGACTATGTAAAGTCCAAAGAGAACATTGCGGATCCACTAACCAAAGGGTTGAATAGAGAGTTAGTTGAAAAGTCATCAAAGGGAATGAGACTAAAGCCTAGAAAAGAATAAGTTGATACGGTGGATACTCAACCTAATGACTGAGATCCCAAGATTCCAGTTCAGCAAGGAGAACTAAACTGGTGAGATCATGAGCTCAATATGGGATCTTCCTTGTCCATTCCTATGAAATGGTGATGCTTGTAAAGGAAAGTTAAGAAGTGCTTAATGATCTCTTGCCGCAACGGAATAAATCAGCCAGATGAGTTGATTCTCAATTAGCATATCACCTATGTAAGAGTGAAGTGAAGCCTCTTCAAAGGGAATTGAATATGGCACAATTCCTATTAAGCTCATGTAGAACCAGGCACATGTCCATAGCCAACTGGACATAAAAGTGAGAACTGAAATGTGTTAGAAAGATTCCTATGTAAGATATGGCATCGTCTACACAAATAGCAGAACAGTTCAAGGACATAATGTCTACTATTTAGTTAGTAGAGTAAACATATTTCTACAAGGGAAAGTTCAAAAGGTAACATCTACCTCTTTTATACAGGTTTCAACCGTTGGCTCTAATATCCTGCTTGTCATATCTTTAGTCATCAATTTTATTTATGTGAGGAATTGTTGGAAAATGGTAAATGAAATTAATAAACATTCACTACACCTTCTATGTTTAGGAATCATAATTCATTATGTTGAGTTAGATTCTAAGAACTTTAAACATTCAATGCACCTTCTAGCATTTCAATGGTCATGTGTTCAAGATTCTAGGAATCATAATTCATTATGTTGAGTTGGATTCTAAGAACCCGAAATATCTACTCGCACCTGTGCATTTCAATGATCACATGTCTCTCTCTAGTCTATAAATGTAGAGCCTAATCTCTTGCACGTAGACGACACACACAAAAGCTTATGCTTTTGTTTCCTCACTCTCCTTCCCTTCTTCAAGGATAGAGAAAACACCTCTCTCGCTCGCTAGAGTGGTTGCAAATGTTGTGCAAATCATTCTGGTCGCTTTATCCCTTGTGGAAACAGACGCCTTAATCTCAAGCATCCATGTGAGAAGGGCGGTATCATGTTTTAAGAGATTGTGGGCTTACACAAGACTCACCTCTCTCTTCCTCTTGACGCTCGCTTTATTTCATCGACGTTTTGCTGTGATCTCCTCGGGCTGGGATTGTTCATAGGTATATACATGTTTACCTAACCATTGTTTATGTTCTGGTGTAGAATTTTCTTACAAAAACAAACTTAGAATCACATAAAATTAGACAGTGTAGTTTTCTTGTTGAGTATAAATGAGAATTAAGAACATATAAAAATAACAAAGAATCGGGATATTTAGTCAAAATATACCAAAATTTTAAGAATAAATTCTCTATTGAACCACTTTATTTTTCATCCATATTTGTACTTGGTTATTATTGTCCCAAAGGGATGACATGACATGATTGTTCCTTAGGGCATCTAATATTATATAAACATAATTTTCAGTCCAATATTCTTTGATAATAACTCTAAAAAATTTTAAATTTGCAATCTATCATTTTTTTTTTTTTGACTAAAAACAGTCCAAATGTAGTGAGCTTCCTGTGTTTAAACTTGTCATCATTGATTCCAATTATCGGTAAAATATTTTAAGTTTTTAAATTAAAAAAAGTATTCCTCCTTGGAAAGTTTTTTTTTTTTTTTTTCACAAAGTTATTTCCATGAACCCAACAAAATTTATTGCATGTACATTAGATTTGATTAAGTTTGATTAGGGTTCTTCCAACTTTGAAGCAAACTTGAGGAGAAAGGTATCACCAAATCTCTTTAACTTCCTACCAACTACATACATGAATCTAACCAAAATTTTAGTGTTGTATTGATATCATACTTGTTGACATTACCTCTTTCTTCCTGTCCATATAGATGAAATGGTAAGAGGTAACATAGACAAGCTAAAACACTTATGTAACAAAAGCAAGCAATAGACTATCGGAAAATATGAAAGAAAATATTTTTTAAAGTGAAAAATAATTTTATTGACTCAAATTAGGAATACATCGATGTAAACATGTAACCGAGTTCTGTAAAATCATAAATGATGAAAAAACATCTAGTTTAATGGCATAATGAATCAACTCAAAGCCTATATATTTGATACTAGCCATATTATCTGATATTACTATTACGACTATAATATTTTGGCGACTCTAGTCTCTACAAAGACATCAATGACTATTAATTCGATTATCGCTGAACGGATATACTTTATTTGCTTCAACGCTTCTTATACAAACGTCATATCACAACGACGATGTGACAAACATCGGGAATGGCACGACACAACCACAAGACGCACAACGACGACGACACAACCATGTGAGCAAGATCGCAAGATCGCACAACTACATATCAGACAAGACGATAACTAAATCATGAACACAAACGTCGGTAAACCTAAATACGCTATGAATAAATAATTTCGACAAGCAAGAAAATAATGAAAAGAGATGTAGATATGAAAGAGGTTAATTTTATTGAAATAGTAAATGGTTCAAAATTCTAAGAGTCTCTTAAAAGCCAAAATATTTGGTATTCCAGAGGTTCAAAAGTCGAGTCTCTCCATTATGGAAAGTATATATATCAAAGTATTTCAAATTCTAAAGAGCCTTAAGTTTTTGGATTCTAAAGAGGCTTAAGTTTTCGAATTTCCATTTTTCTTTATTCATTGGTGTTATACCAAACTTAATTCAATTCATTTGAATGGTTGAAAAGTGTTTTTCATTTTAATTCATTGGAATGACCGTAAAGCATTTATGTTGACCCTTCAACAACCGTTTTATCCTCTTAAGACGCAAACACCTTAAAATCTCAAAAAAGTGATACTAGTAGAGAAGACAAATCAGTCTTTTTAAGGAAATCGTGGATTTCACAAAAATATTTGTTTCTACTTCAATTATATTTTGGGGTTTATTGTTGGGGCTAACCAGTTTTGTGCAGTAGAAGAGGAAGTCCTGCCCCTACATAAACAATCTTGATGCAAAAGGATAATTTATATATTCTCAAGTCATGATACTACTATATTCCAAAATAACAAAAAGTTTACAACAATGAAAATGCGCATTTATTCTTCTCCTCCTACATTTATTCAAGAAATAGTCCAATAACTCTATGTTTTCATAAATATATAAAAATCCAATTAAGTTAAAATTTAATTGTTTGAATCTCAAGTGGAAGTAGGTATATATGGAGCCAGACCCTTTTCCTGGGTGGGTGGCTCCTGTCCTGTCACTTCAAATTTCAAATTCTCCACACCTCTCAAGAACCCTAAAAACCCAAAACTCTAAGAAACAATCGGTTTCATCATGCCCACGTTTTCATTTTACTCGCTGACCCTTTTCCGATTAGTCTTCTGTTTCTTAGCCCTATCTGCTAAATCCATTTCCGCTTTCTCATTCCGAAAGACCAGTTTCGATTCAGAAATCGCCCTCTACGGTGACGCCCGGATCAGCAATGACGGTTCATCGATCATTCTCACGCCTCCATTGACCTCACGATCCGGCCTTCTAACCTACAACAGGGGCTTCAAGCTTCTCGAAGCGACGTCGTTTTCCACGGACTTCTTGTTCTCGATCTCGCCCGGCAACGGCGACGGCCTCGCGCTCGTTCTGTTGCCTAATGATTTCGCCTCGAAGTTGGACTCCATTCCCTTCGAGCTTTCTCGGAAAATTAGGTTTCTCGGTGTTGAATTTGACACGAATCGTGTGGGAATCGATGTCGGTGGTCTCGTCTTTGAGAATGCTAAGAATCTTTCTTCAGCAAATCTATTCCTAAACAGTGGGGAGAAATTGAGATCCTGGATCGACTACAATGCGAATTCAAAGAAATTAGAAGTTTGGCTGAGTAAATTTGGGAATTCCAGGCCTAATGATCCCATCCTGTCGTATACCATCGATTTGTCGGAAACGTCGAAAGGGAAAGAGGTATTTGTCGGCATAACCGCATCCAGCGGTAATTCATCACAGACCAGTAGCGTCTACTCATGGAGCTTCCAATTAAGGAATCTTCCAAATTGGTTTCATTCTCAGCCGGTTGATCCGAGGCGTGAAAGCGGCAAGCCACTAAGGATGCAGAAAACTAGGGTTTCTCCATTGACATTTCTTGCCAGAGTGATTTTCGGCACTGGTTGTTTAGCGTTGATTTCATTTGTTTTGCTGTTTGTCTGGGCAATCTTTATCGGGAGGCACGCGACGGCCGCAACAGAGGAAGAGCTTCCCAAATTCACGGCGGATTTCAGGTATCAAAAGATCAATAATGAAGAGCATAACAAAAATGTGGATTAACGGATGCCTAACTTTTGTTTTTGTGTTGTGAATTATTATTATTGTTGTTATTAGGCCTGAACATTGTAGTTTATGTTACATTTTGATGACTCTTGAAATTATATATGTGAATCTTAAATCTATGCCATCTACAACTCTTTCTATGATGCCATCTAACACTTTAAAACATGGGTTGATTTCTCTGTGATTGTATTATTATGAAACCTGATAAACTGATTTATACCTTTTTTCTTTTTTTTTTCTACTTACACATACATACGATTAATGATAAACCATAATAATCTTCAAAACCAAATTTTAGAACATTCCTAGGAAAATCTGATCACCAAATATTAGGATTAGTATTATAGATACCTTTCATAGCAGAATCTCATTGCTTCTCTGTACATATGACAGCAATTGTAAATATTTAAATCTTGAGAAAGTCTTCATATATCTTTTATTAGTAGGATAATTGAAGTGGGTGAACTATTTTTATTATAACAATCTAGAATTACTTTGGAATCTCCTTCAATATCCAAATTTGTAAAACTCTTGTAACTTGCAGCTAGAACGCCATCTCTCACAGCTACAAGATAATATGGAGGGCGCTGACAATAATTGAGCCTTAAAAAGTTGATATATTTTCTCATTTGTAGATTGTAATTCCTTAAATGACAAAATTATTCTTAATCATTATCGGCTTTAATCTATAAATGAATAAATTAATGGAATCAAGAAAAGTAATAATATTATAACTTTTCTTATTGTAGAGAGGTCATTGTAAATGAAAAACAAGTTAAACAAGGATGCATGACCAAATAAAGTCAAAATGATAACCTAGATCACTTCAAAGTGTATTATTAGTAGCTAACCCTTTTCAAGCAAAAATCACATATTAGAGCTAGTGGTTATAAGTCAAAATAGATTAATTATTTTTAAATACTCTTGAGAGATGGGTTTCCTATATTAAATGCACTGATGTGTATGGTTACATATTATACAAAGTCTATAGTAAGTCACGATATTCATCATTACTAGCCATGATTGTACCAGACTATCATGGTACATGGACTTTCAATATTGAAATGATAATAATCTCTTGGAAGGTGTATTCCCCTGTTCTGTCCCTACCAAAATGCTTTGGAATCCCTATGTCCTTCCAAAAATTGGTTTTTTTTTTTTTTCTTGGGAGGCTTATGGGGGCAAGGTCCTTACTTCATCTTAGTTAAAGAAAATGGATTTTTATTTAGCAAGCAAATGCCCCTTCTACAGGAGGAAGGAAGGCTTGATGGGGGCTAGGTCCTTACTTCATCTTAGTTAAAGAAAAGGGATTTTTATTTAGCAAGCAAATGCCCCTTCTACAGGAGGAAGGAAGAAGAGTTTGAGCATATTCTGATCCACTGTCCATCAATTTGGGGATAGTGGATTGATCTTTTTTCTTCTTTTAGTGCTTATTGGTCCTAACCCTACCTAGTCAAAGACTTACTTAATCACTGGTTACATTTCCCGGTTAGGAAAAAAGATAAGACTATTTGGAGGGTAGCCTCACTAATTCGCTTTTGGGCTATCTTGAAGGAAAGGAATAAAATCATTTTTGAAAATGCCACCTTTTCAACACTGATTGAAGTTCTCTTTATTCGCTCCTTTACTTGGGCCGTCGGATTCCAAATACGATATCTCTTTGTTAGGATGTCTAGCTTAGACTTACGGCTACGCTCAGTTGTCATTTTTTTGCCATTGTTTCTTTTACTTTATTCTTTTTTGTTTGGCCCTAGTGGCCTTTCTTGTGTACTCTTTCCTTTATCTATATATTTTATCTTTATCCATAAAAAATAAATATATTGAAATGATAATAAATGCTGTAAAAAAGTGCTAAAACTTTCAAATTTCTTTGATATTGGAAAACTTGTGTTTCAACCCGTTGATTTAAGTATAATTGCTAAAAAAAAGCATAAAGAATGTAAAATATATGGTTCGATACGGTTTTATAGACTATAATTGTGTTCCAAGCATGATATTTTCTAGGTGTACCACCTTAATAAACCGTAGAGATACTATTTTAATGCTTTAGGTGTTATAATAATGAACAGTGTCAATATAAGACGTATAATTTATTAAGGTAGTAGCTACGTAACATTATACTTGAAATACAATTATTTTTCATAAAATTGTATTGAAACATGTATTTTGCATTCTTTACAATTATTCTCAAATCAACGAACTGAAACACAAGTTTCCCTTTATCAATGGGGGAGGCCTTAAGGTAGTTTATATATTCTCTGTAAACAAAGTCATTGTTGATTGAGGTTGATGCCAACAATAACTATGCTTAAGACAAACATCATGAAACATCGTTTGGCCTTAAGTGATCTTAAGGTGGTATATGATAAGAAAATTTTATGGTTATAATAATTCATTAATTGGAATTTGACATAATGACCTTTTGATAACCTAAATTTTGAAATATGACATTTCATCACAATTTGGCCTATTTTTGACAAAATTGTTCATTTTGTTTTCTTGTAAAAATAATCCCTTCTTTTAATGAACAATGTAAATACATGAAATGGGAAACGTTATTTTCGATGGAAGTATTTTATTTTTTAAGAAAAAATATGGGAGGTGTTAGATTCACAAATTTAAGGTATTTAATGTTTTTTAATCAAATATTTCTATTTTAAAAGGTTGCTAACATTCCATTTAATAGCCTCTATAGTGGATAGCAGGTCATAAATCCAAAATTGTATAGCATTCTAATATCATATAATGGAATATTAATTTAACTTAAATTTTGGATTTTATAGGAACTGAGATTTTTCAATGAATCTGCTCATATTTCTTAATGATTGAGGGATATTTAGGTTCTTTGTTTTTCTTTTTTCTTTTCTTTTTTTGAAAGGGATATTTAGGTTCTTTAATCATATATATGCCCTAGGGCATCAAGAAATGCACATAAGTACGTAAAAAATTATGAATTATCTTTCTAGATTTACCCAATAATTAATTTGAGTCTAATAAGATTAGTTATTATTGATTCGATTGAAAAAAAAAGATTAGTTATTATTAATTATAGATTGGATTAAGTTATCCAAGCCCGGGATGGACCCAAGTCAATTAAGTTTAAGTAGAAGCCTATCTAAAGGCTCTTAGGGATTAAATTATAGATGGGAAAGGAGCAAAGCCCATTAGGCCATGTCAAATTGGCTTGTAGCTCAATCGGGCCTATATTATTCGGGGCTTATATTTGTTAACCCAACCTACCCCACACAGAGAATGTAAAATAAAAATGAGTTTGGTATTAAAATATTAAAAATAATAATAAATAATAATTTTACAAATTTTATATATTATAAAATAATTTAAAAAAAAATACTTATAGGTTATTCTTATGTTCTTAAACTATTATACAAAATAAATTGTTATAGTTATATTTATATATTTTTTATTCTATTTTAAATTTTTTCATACTAATGTTATTTTATTTTATTAAAAACAATTATTTAATAACTATTATTTTTTCTATAAACAACAAATTTATATTTTTTTGTCATAAAAACACTAATATTCTAATAGTTAGAAAATAATTCTATAAAGTTTAAAAACTTTAAAATAAAAATGAAGCTAAGTAGGCGTATTCCACCTGCCCCTCTAATCACTCCTGGGCACGATATTCGGGCAGGTCAATAGGTTCTAGTTCTATTCGGACCTTTATTGTCTCAACCTAGCTCTAAAAAATGTGTCATAGTGGGCCGACCCATCGGGCCGAACCCATTATCCCACCTCTATATTAAATATAACAAATGAATGTCTTTAATCTATTTAATAATCATGTCAAAATAACACCAAAAATTTACCAAATCCCTTTGACTTATTTAGTAAATGATAGAATTTGGCTTATGTATGAATTAAATTAACACATCTAACCCATTACTTCAATTATAATCAATAACATTGTTTAAAAAAAAAAATGTTATAATCAATAACATGTCCCTTCCTTTAATCTATTCTTTGCTGTTTGCCTATCAAAAAAAATTATAATCAATAACATGATTTTATTCCAATTTTAATCGTTAACGTTATTTTTAACTCATTAAATCTATTAATATAACTAGAAGTCATTTAACCTATTTCAAAACTAATAGCTATCTTAAATTTCAGGTGCTAATTTATTTCCTTATCCTTGATAATTTAAGTGTTTATTTTGAATTATAATTTGTTTATAACATAAAAAATAATTTCAACTTTACTAGTGATTATTATTATAAATAATTTTAATATTCATGATAAAACATATAATTTTACTTTGGTTATTTAATTTATGTAATATTAGGCGATAGCAATAATTAATTTTTAAAACTAAGATTCTTTAAACATATAGACATTAATAGATTTATTTAGATTTAAAAATAATCATGAAGTGGTTGAGTTATGAATAAGTCACTTTTCATGATTAGGTAAACCAGTTGAGCATTAAATTTCAAATAATTAAAATAGGTTGTATGAGTTGATATAATTATGATTACTAAAATTTGTATTATATTCAAGTTGTATTATTTTATCATGTCAAAATTGTCACTCCAAAACTATTTTTCTGTCATATCAAAGTTGTCATCCTAATCGCCATGATTCCTCCTTGCACTAAAAAACACTTTTTGCTTATCTTTTACTCTTTAGTATAGAGTTTTGGACAAATATATGTTATTTAAAAAAATTCTAAAATAAGTTGAAAATCAAAATAATGCTCAAATTAGTACGTTCCAACAATGTCGGCATATACATCGCAAGAATAAATGAATTGATCAGCGGGCATTGTAATTTTAAGTCGATGTCGCGGTCGGTGACTCGACATTAATAAGTTTTTTGAGTGATACCACGGTCACTTCTCCTTTGATATTATTTTAATTGTTCGCGGCGTTGCTCAGTTGTTTATAGAATTTCTTATGTTTGTATTGCAACATTATAATTTTTAAATCGATATCAAGTGATTCTGCGATTCTTGGCGTGTAAATTTTTTTAGTCAATGCCGCAATAAAAAATTACAATGTCGCAGTCATCGTCGCTACATTATTTTGATTGTCGCGACATTGTTCAGTTGTTTCTCTTGGGACTCTTCACGTTTGTGTCTCAACATAAGTTCCAATATCGCGATAAGTTGCGGCATTGTAATATTTTTTTGAAGTCAATGTCGTAGTCACTGGCTATGGCATTATAATTTTTTTTAGTCAATGTCGCAGTCAAAATATTCTGATACTTGATAACTATTGCGGCATTATTTTGATTGTCGCACATTCAGTTATGAGGAATTTCTTGGCGTTTGTGTCGTGACGTAAGTTGCGGCGTTGTAATTTTTAGTCAATGCGAAATTCTGATGTCGCGATCATTTGTCGTGGCGTTGTCGGTGTTTCTCTAGGTCTCTTCAAGTTTGTGTAGCGACATAAGTTTCAATGTCGTGATATAAGTTGCGGCATTGTACTTTTTTTAGTCAATGTCTCAATCATTGACTACGCCATTGAACTTTAAAAAAATTACAATTTCGTGACATTATTTTGATTGTCACGATAACAATAGGTTTGTCGCAACACTGTGAGTTGTTGGTTGGTCTTCAGGGATGTCGTGATATTGTCCTGACATTTATGTTCGACGCTTCTTTTGGATGAATGTCATGACAAGTTTGTGAGTAACGCGACATTATTCAATTGTTTCTCCAAGGACTCTTCACGTTTGTGTTGTAACATAAGTTACAGCATTGTAATTTATTTTAAGTCAATGTCATAGTCACTGACTGCGGCATTGTAACTTTTTTTAGTCAATGTCACAGTCATTGATTGCGGCATTGTAATTTGTTTTTAGTCAATGCCGCAATCTGTTGCGACATTATTTTGATTATCGCGATACCAATCAATGTCGTGATACAACTTATGTCATATGGCTTTCTGTTATGTCGTGACATATGTTGAGGTGTTGCGACCTTCCTTGCTTCCGGCCTTAATCAATTAAGCACATTTTCTTGCTCTTTTTGCTCCTTTTGATATTGATTCTTGCAAAATAGTAATTTTGGTGAAGATTCCATAATTTTGCATTAAATTAAGCATTAAGGCCTCAGATATGTATGCAAAAGTGGACTTAAAGTTATATGAGTTTCATACTCTTCAGTAAGTGATTGTGGCATAGCTTTTTTTGTTAGAATGTGAATTTTAAGTTATAAATAATTGTCTAAATTACAACCTATTACATCTATCCAAAAATACAACTAATTCATATCACCTGCATTACAAACAATTCATCCAAATTAAACAACTTTAATCCAAACCAACCTTATTGCATCAAAATAACAGCGATACACATCTTGCATTACAAATATTCATCCGATTAACTTGACTTTCATCTGGTACATCGAAATGACAACTTGATACATAACAATTGATCATTCATGTATAAACCAAATCATATAAATATATACACAATGTAATACAAATAACAATATATACAAATATTTCCTCAAAAAAAAAAAAAACAATATATACAAATATAAATAGACATCAATGAGTCCCACAAGATGGTGGCTTTGTCTTTCTCTTAGGGCGCCTAGAATACACGATTAGATGATCTGTAGAGGCATGTACAATCTCAAATGGATTTGATGGAGCTGAGGGAGCTGATGGTGGAACAACTTGGCGTGTACGTGGTGCGCGAGGTCACCTAAGTGGGCATGCACTCAAGTTTGGAACAAGGTTAATCATGGTCTCATCAATGGGAGATAATGATGTAGGTGATGTTATAGATGGTAATGTGGCCTCTTAAGGCCGAAGATGTAGGTGATAATGGTGAGATGATATGTGGAGGGGAAGCCT
Organism: Tetrastigma voinierianum; assembly: GCA_016808115.1. Lineage (NCBI taxonomy): Eukaryota > Viridiplantae > Streptophyta > Magnoliopsida > Vitales > Vitaceae > Tetrastigma > Tetrastigma voinierianum. The sequence continues at coordinate 161,804 of JAEQBH010000947.1, forward strand.
TTATGGGTGGTGTGGAATACGCGGGTGGTATGAAAGTATGAGAGGGTGGTGTGGAAAAATCGTGTGGTATGGAAGTCTCGAGGGGTGGCGTGGAATACTCGGGTGGCATAAAAGTCTCAGAGGGTGGCGTGGAACACTCGGGTGGCATGGAAGTCTCATCAATGGAACGACCAGTAGCACAACCACCTCGCTCACCAACTCGACCAGGTCGACCACGACCTCGCCCACGACCTCTCCCTTTCCCTCGACCTTAGATCAACTGCATCATAACTGTAGTGGATGATGTAGGAGATCTGATGGATAGTCCATGTAACGTAGTTGCCTCCTCATCTTGTGAAGCGATATGCTGGTCCTCTCCAATCAGGCGTAAAACTGATCTAGTAATGTGATGAATATCATATAACAAGCCTAAGGAAGCCCCATGAGATATAGTAGTGATTAGTGCCCAAAAAGTGCTATTTTGAACCCTATTTTAGATAGGTTTTGAGTGCTTTTTGCGGACTAATCATGTCATTTATGCCAATTAGTGTTCCAGAATATTTCTTAGTTTCACTTATACTAGTTTAGAGGTTATTTTTGGTTTGTTTTGCGGGTTTTTGCGTGCTTTAGGAGTTGATATGGAATATAGATGAATCATGAAGATTGAACCCATTCATCGACCATCAGTAAACCATAAATCAAGGAGAGAATGAAGGCAAAGTGAAGAAAAATCGTCGGTAGGAATTTGGAAGCAATGCGTGATGAATCGACCAAATCGAAATTTCATTAGATTGCGAAAATTTGTGGGATCTGAAAATTCGCAATATAGCGAAAATTTCTCAATCTTAGCGAAATTGACAATTTTGCTAGACCAATTTTAAGCTAAAAAGTCTTGTTCCTAGCGAAATTTTGCATTTTAAGCTTCTCCACATAAATTTAAGCTAAGCTAAGCGAAATTTAATATGTGAAATCACCAGCATATGAGAATTTTGCATTTTCGCTGTCTCTTGGTGATTTTATTTGGCTGAAATTCGACAGCTAATGAAGAGCCCTGACACTAACAAAATTCACTTTTTGTAATTAATGCAACGAACTTCAATTTTGATTGTATTACTCTCTTGTCCTAAAATTAGTAAGTGTTAGGCTTTGTGGTATTTTCATACATTGGGTGGCATATATAAGCCCCCTCCCATTTTGTAACCCAAAGCAACAAAGTAAGTAACAAATTGAGGAAACAATTTTTTGGTAAGTTTTTAATTTTTGTAAATATCTTTCGTAGCTTTAGTTAGGTTTTGCTTTTCTCTCTTCTCTCTCCTCTTTCTCTTATTGTCTTGGCTGCGAACACCCCTGCCCTGGGGATGACAACTCGAGATGCTTAGCTCACAACCTCTTTTCTTTGAAGAGAAAGGAAGCTGGCACCCAGTGGTGGGAGCATATACATGTTGTCCTCTTGTATTAAAAGCTACCGAATGCTGTGTTTATGGCCTTATCTTCTCGAAAATAGTGTTGAATAGCGTTGAATGTTATTGATTTGGCCAATACTTACCATGCTTTAGGATACGGTGCATACTTGTTGCTAGATGCCTTTGTGGTTTTAGATGGTCTTCTGAGCCTTGAAATGATATTTAATGGTAGGGTTTCAAGCGCAAAGGAGCCGTAGATGTATGTTACTGTGTTAACTCAAATAGGAGTGGTTTTTAGGGTTAGGTTTGCTAGTTAAGCATGAGATCCGGTTGTGGCTTAGACTATAGGTTGCTTGTCATATTGAGGATAAAGCAGGGACACTTATTTGCCCCTAAGTTACCAAGTTAGTGACCCTAAATCTTCAAAGTTAACTTTTCACACTTCGTTTTAGTTTTACAGTTATTCGGTTTTGAGCTAATCCACCTTTGTTCTTTTAAACAAAAATCCAAAGTCGAATAGAAAGTCTTACCTTAGTACTTTGCTGTACAAATCATTCCTAGGATGAAAACCCATCCGTGTTCGACCACCAGACCACTATCTCACTACTTGTTAGCTTGACTACGGCAGTAGTAGGAACTTAGGTGTATATAAATTTTGTTGATTTTAGCTCAGCCTACTGTGGCACGAATCAATTGGCGCCGTTGCCGGGGATGGTGCCAAACTACTAATGATAAGTTGAAGTGTACTTGTGATCAACATCACAAGTGAAGGTAATCTTTTTAACTCTTTTTGAAACCCAGTTGCAGTAACTGCAAGTTTTCATCACTTTGCAGTAACTTCACTGTTTTTGTTTTTTTATATATATATCAGTCAGTTTTTATCTAACCTTAACCTTTTTGCAAGTTGGTTTGTGCTCTTTGTTGTGTCTTAGTTTGTGTAACAGTTGTGTATGCAGTGCTGGGACAGAGACACATCAGGAAGACTGCATAGAATCAGTACACAACCTGACCCAGTCAGTGAAGTCGATTATTTTACCGCGATACCATGGATCCGCCACACGAAGAGCAATAGTCGGCTGGACTGATGAATCAGCTGACTATAGAACCGTGAGGGTCGCATCCACCCTCACAGAGTTAGTGCCTTATCTGTATCATTCCTCTGGCGAAGATGTGATGAGGCCATATTTGAGTACCCCTACTCCCCACATATCATGGTATGGAAGAATGAAAATCCATACACTCATATTGGGATTTTGAGGAATTTACTACCTTTAAGGGAAGGTATGATGGACGTAGTTCTTGAAGCTAAAGCATTTCCACCCGATACACAAAGGATAAGGCGAATTTGGCTAAATTCAGGGCTAGAACCATTAGAAATTGAAGGCGGCGTAGTGAATTCTGAAGAAGTTCTTCGATTCTTTCGTAAGACTAATAATTTGAAAAGACAAATTTACACCTTTGCGGCCAGGGGATGGGTGAAGATTTTATCGAGTGTTGGGAGAGATTTATGAAACCATCGGTGCTGTCCACATCATGGGTTTGATACTTGGATGTTGGTGAACCACTTCTATGTGGTATGTCTCTGCCATGTAGGCGGCTTTTTGGAAACCATGTGTGGAGACTTTCTAAGTAAGCATCCGGATGAAGCCATGGATTTTTAAATTACGTGGCTGAAACTGCAAGGGTTGGGATGAGCTGACCTGAGGAGTGGAAAGGATGGGACCACGAGTTTACTGAGGGGTGGGATGTATACCTTGCGGAAGAAATAGAGATGAGGCTGGGATTTCAGCCTAACAAGGAAGGTGGAGGAGCTTGAAGAATGCTTGGCTCCATGAAGTGCATGCGATGGCCCGAAAATCCTACACACACCAATCCTTGCACCAATTTCCAATCCTCTGTACATCCCGGTGACGGTGTCCCTATGGCCCTACGGTGAAGGATTTGATGTCGAGTGTGCAAACCTTTGTGGGGCCAATCTGAAAGCCACCCGCGACATTACCTCATATGGAATATACCTAATTCCGATTGGAGGAATCACCTAACCTCTCATGGGGCTAACCACACTTCTCTTACTTTGAACACCAGGCCTCAGTTTGGTTCCCCTCACGATCCACAGCAGCCATCATCCTCTTCTCGATGAAACGAAGCCATATTGAATTTGAGTAAGGTGGTGGGCGACTTTGTTGAGGAACAAAAGGAATCAATGCGGCTTGCACAAATGATTGATCTTGTAGAAAGTACATTGAATAAGAGAATAGATGGGCTTGCGAGCAATCTCAACGAGAAAATTGACCATCAATTGTTCGATCACGAAGATCGACAAAATTCTTGGAGGTACGAGAAAGAGGGAGGTTCCACTTCTCAAACGGTACCAAACCGAAGGAATCCGTGAGGTAGGATCATCGACAATTCGAGGAATGGATGAGGTGAAGGCTATAATTACTGAGAAGTGGAAAAGAGGTTGATCGGCCCGTACGAAACACGTTGAAGAATCGAAGGGAGAGGAATTGCGGTCGATCATATACAAGGAAGATTCCCGATGAAATACGCATACCACCTCCGTTTCGCAGAACTTAGAAGTAAGAAGAGGCATCTCGACGACGGGCATTTTAGAGGTCTTAAAGGCCAGTGAAGGTTAACATACCTCATGGACATAATTAAACAAGTCCACAGCATACGAAATTTTTGAAAGATCTTTACCTGATCAAAAGGGATTAGGCATTGAGAGAGGCATTTCTCCTTTGAACAAGTGTTGGTGCCATAATCAAGCAAATACCACTGTCAAATACAAGGATCGGGATCTCTCCTGAAATTTGATCCAATATTGGTGGGAATTGCATAGACAAGTCATTACTTGATTTAGGAGCCAGTGTAGACCCTAATGTGTTCGGTATACAAGCGAGTTAGGTTTAGGTGAACTTAAATACAACATCCTTATCATTGGTAGATAGATCGGTTAAAATCGAGGATAGTTGAGGATGTCTTGGTGAAAATAGACAAATTCTATTACCACCTTGTAGATTTTGTAGTGCTTGACCTTAAACCCGATTACTGGTGGACCCAGTCATGTACCAATCATCTTAGGAAGACCATTTAAGCCTGACCAATGCAATAATAAATTGCGAGATAGGTCATACAACTTACCTTTGGTAACATGACCTGGAGTTAAACATCTTTCATTTGAACCAACAAGCCAAAGTTGCTAGAGAATGAAAATCAAATAAGCGTAAAGTTGTTTCAAATGTTCGATTATACGAGGAAGCATAGTGTTCGGGAATTGCAAGGAGTAATCAGCCAAGGAGATGAAGGAATGTTGGTCTTACTATCAACATCCATACTTGGTCAATTACTTGATTCAAAAGCCATCGGTGGACCACTTGACAATTGGACATCGACACCATGGAGTCATCAGGGCTGCTGCGGGGTTGAGGAGATCATTCTCCTTGACCCTCCTTGAGTAATTTTGAACTTGCACTGATCAGGTGTTTTCAAACCAGATTAACGGTTCTTGCTTCCTTTTTGTCTTAATTTAGTTAAGTGATAATTTCGGTTATTTTTGAAAGTTTCCCAAATTAGCAGTTTTTCCATATTTAGTAATTTTGTTTATATACCACTAGTACTTAGTATTAAATTTTTAATTATGGTTCATATTGTAAATTTTATTTTAATAATTTTATTTTATATCATACTAATAATTAATATAAAAATTTTGAATTGCGAGACAAGCGGGCCAAATTCGCCCAAAATAGCGGCGGTGCGAGGAGACCAGCCGGCTACCGCCCAGACTTATTTAAACTGGGAGGGGTTGCCGATTTTGTCGCTATGTTCTCCCTCCCGGCGAAGCCACTAGGTCTCCCGGCCTCTTGCCCGCCGCCAGATCCAACGCCCTTCTTGGGAGTTGCGCCTGTTCGATTGGGCGCGGTCTTGTGCCACCTTGTAGCCTGCGCATCCTTGCCTTGCGCTCCCCAGGTCTCAGCCCGGCCAGAGCTCGTAGGTTCTGTCCCGGGCCTCCAACTGCTGCTCCCGGTAGCGCAGCCTGTCACCGCGTCAGAGCCACAGGTCCTGCTTGCTGTTGTTCAATGGGTCAGTTCACCGCCCTTTACTTGGCCAGTTATTGCTCTCGCCTGTTGCAGCATCTATAACCACACACCACGAGATACGGCTATACTCATTGAGCTTCCATTTGCCGATTCGGGACCTTACGTGCTCTTAGTTCGACTAGTTGTGCCTATCAATGATTGGTCCTTTGCAGAGACCTTATTTGGCTATTCAGGCCGGTGTGGTTGTAGCCAGTGAGCCTTTGGTTCATCTACTGTTTGAGTGACTGATCACCTCCGGTGAGCCTCAGTTCGAGATATTGAGCCTCGTGCATTTTCGAATTAGTCGAGCCCTCTTCCCGATTATTTTATTCGGATTTTAGATATGGTTCGTACTTTTCGAGGTGGGTCATGCCCGACCTCGGGTCGGTCGATTACACGAGAGAGAGGCCCCGGCCGGTCCGGCTCCGGTACCATCAGGATCCACACGAGGCGATTACGGCGAGCCCTCGGGGATTTCGTCGATACCAGACACGGATGGGACCCCGGGCCCCATCGCCAGTGCCTCAGAGGAGAGTTAGGAGGGCCCGGCCCTCCAAACGGGCCCGCACATCGGGCCCCGGCGAGTCATCTTCCCCTCGGCCGCAGCCATCACCAGTCACATCAGCTGCGGAGGCGACATCATCGCCTCAGTTGTCACTGCCCTCCGGGATGGGAGGCCATTGTTAAATGGGGCATCCCATTCAGGAATCTTGCACTCAATTCGGGACTTTCATCGGGGAGTGTCATTCTATGATGTCCGGCGAGCGATCACGAATGCAGGAGTCCATGAGGTTGATCGAGGATTATTCATTACTGGCCTTCATGACTCCGAGGCAGTATTATTACCCACGAGTGGTGTTGCAGTTTTACCACTCGATGACATCTCGAGGGGCAGCTAGTCCGCGTGAGCTTCGATTCTCACAGTGATCGCCGCGAATTACTCAGTGGCCAGGCATTCCCGGCGGCTTTAGGCTGCGTATGCCGTAGAGCCCAGCCCGGAGGGTTATAGGGTGGGCCACCCACCTCATGAGATGGTTGAGCAACGGCCGGGAGACAATTTGGACCAGTATTTTATAGGGAGGCGACTCGCCTCGAGATCTTTGTGATCGACCATTTGTCGGACTAGTCTGTATTCCGTTGCAGCATTATGTGCGGCGGAGAACTTCATCTTGGAGGCTCTTTCTGGATCTCGGAGGGATGATTCGATCCTGTTGGTAGTGATGACCTCCTTGATGCATTTCGGGGAGAAGGTCCATGGGAAGGGCTGAAGTCAATGAGAGGGGGTCTTAAGTTGCGTCTGAGACTACTGCCCGGATTCACAGAGCATTTGGGATTCCCGGAGGGCCCGAGTTGAGAGGAGGGATTAGGTGCCCCCTGGTCATGTCGGTGGAGCGGGTGATGACCGTGCAGGTATCTTTCCACCTCAGGCCATGGGACGGGAGGAGAATGCGGATCGGGTGGGCGGGGACTTCCGAGGCTTGATATGCGCCTGAGCGAGGGTCTGGTCCGACTCCGCGGTGTCACCTCCATCTCCTCATCCACACCACATCGCGGCTGCCGGTGATGGTCCGTCTATTCGTTGCACCGTTCACACCGGGTATGTTCACGTCGGTTAGAGGGTGCGGGTGTGATGGATGCCATCACGCTCACTAAGCGACTACGAGGCGGCGGGATCGGTGGCTCGGTGTCACTCTATGCTTCAGCGGATCATGACGCGCTTGGGCCTTCCTCGTGTTCCTGATCGAGGAGAGGAGCCCGCCCTGAGCCTTGACCTATTTGGATGTTTTGTTTACTTGACGTGACGGCTTCGGACCCACCACCACCACGGCCCGGTGGGTGGTTAGGTTTTCTTTTATGTTTTGTATAGTTACCCGGCTTTATCAGCTTGCCTACTAATTTTGATTAGGATTTATGTATTAGCCATAGTAGGCGGTGATATTTTGTATCATTTAGCTTTGTATTCATGTATTAGCCATTTTGGCTATATCAAAAGCTATTCAGTCTATATATATACAGCTTTTTGCATACCATGTTTTGTGCCTTTACCATGTATATTTGTTTTTCTTTTAAATTGAACAATTGAATTGCTACAATTGGACAATTGAATTGTTTTTGTTGGAAAATTGAATCCACTTTGTTTGTCACGCTTTTATGTTAGAGACAAATTCAGTACTTGAAAGCAGTTTTTGGTCAATTGCAGTTCGGCATCACTCAACTTGAAGAATTTCTCCCTTATGCTAATTCACACCTTTGCCTCCAGTTGTTCCAATAGGCTATGAATTTGTTTACTTCCTTTAAACTGCATGACGGCCTTAGGCATGTGTGACCTAGGATGGGTTTGTGTTACCCGTATTTGAAGACCCGATGTTGTCTTCCAAAAGGAAAAGAAAAGAAAAGCAAAAGAAAAAGAAAAAGAAAGAAGAAAAAGAAAAAATAAAGTCGTGAAGTTTTGCCTTGAGAGCAGGAGCACGGTCGGAATTGGGGTGTATGGTAGCTGAAGCACGTCTTTCTTAGCGCTGGTGGTTGGGAGTCATCGATTTAGTGTTAAGTTACATGGGTGGATAGGTGAGTCTAGCAATTGTAGGTGCTTGATTTCGAAGTCATTTGGGTCAAGGTGGCTTTGTAGGTTTGTGGTCAGTGATCCTTGCGGCTTGATGCCTAGACCTTAATTGGTTGGGAGTCATCGGTGGACCCAGTTACGGACTTTGGTGAAGTCGAATTTTAAGCATTGCATCCTACAGTATAGTTGAATAAAGAAAGAAGTGTGTAACTATCCTTATCTAGGTTGTTCAACAGCTTAAGGCCATGTCAGTGCTAGGTTGGGGGGAAGGGACAAATTTTGCAATTTATTGGTGTAATCTGGTTATATAAAGAACCATTAGACTTAGGTGGAAATTCAAGTTGCGAATCATGGAACCAATATTGACCTAAAATTGTTCTTGTATGGTTTTAGCTCTTTCATGTCGGTTTTCAAACTTGGTGTCCCATTGCTGGTTAAGGACAATGTTTATATGTACATAAACCTTTTGAATCCGTAACCTTTTGAAATTCACCACATACATCTCCTTTTTGTTTTGCATTGCTAAGGGACTAGCAGCGTTTCGGTTGGGGGTGTGATTAGTGCCCCAGTGCTATTTGAACCACAATTTTAGATGGGTTTGAGTGCTTTTGTGCACTAATCCTTGTCATTGCTCTGATTGAAGTGTTCGAGTCTTAGTTTCACTTATGCTAGTTTAGAGGTTATTTTGGCGGATTTGTTTTGCAGGTTTTGCGTGCTTTAGGAGTTCAATATCGAGATATAAGATGAATCATGAAGATTGAACCCATTCATCAACCATCAACAAACAATCAGGAGAATGAAGGCAAAGTGAAGAAAAATCAATGCAGTAGAGGAGTAGGCAAATACGTGATGAATCGACAAATCCCGGGAATTTCGCTAAGATTGCGAAAATTTATTGGGATTGCGAAAATTCGCAGCAGAAAGATTTAAGCAATCTTAGCGAAATTGACAATTTGCTAGACCCAAGATTTTTCGCTAAAGGAATGCGATTTCTAACGAGATTGCATTTTAAGCTTCTCACATAAATTTCGCTAAGCTAGCAGAATTTATTCTAATAAGCAAATCCTGCTACTTTAACGAAATTTTGCATTTCGTTATCTCTTGAGGTGATTTAAGCTGGCTAACTGGCTCCTGAGCCTTAGCCGAAATTCTTGCTATGAGTCAATGCAACCTAGCTTGATTTTGGTGTATTACTCTCTTGTCCCTAAAATTAGCCAAATTGTTAGGCTTTGTGGTATTTTCATACATTGGGTGGCATATATAAGCCCCCTCCCATTTTGTAACCCAAAGCAACAAAGTAAGTAACAAATTGAGGAAACAATTTTTGGTAAGTTTTAATTTTTTGTAAATATCTTTTCGTAGCTTTAGTTAGGTTTGCTTTTCTCTCTTCTCTCTCCTCTTTTTCTTATTGTCTTGGCACCCGAACACTACTCTTGAGGATGATAATGACTCGAGATCTTTGGGCTAGCCTCTTGCCTCTTTGAAGAGAAGGAAGCTAGCTTGGTGGTGGGGCATATACATGTTGTCCTCTTTGTATTAAAAGAGTATTACGAATGCTTGTGTTTATGGCCTATCTTACCGAAATAGGGTTGAATAGCGTTGAATGTTATTGATTTATTGCGATACTTTATAAATGCTTTGGGATGATCTTTCATCTTATTCTTTAGATCTTGCTGTGGTTTTTAGTGGTCTTTCTGATACTTGAAATGATATTTAATGTTAGGGTTTCAAACTGAAAAAGGGCCATAGATGTATGTTACCTGTGTTAACTCAAATAGGAGTGGTTTCTAGGGTTAGGTTTGCTGGTTAAACATTGATCCAGGTTGTGGCTTGGGATATGGAGTTGCTTATTGTCCTCACTTATTAGGGATAAAGCAGGACCTTATTTAAGTTACCCAGTTAGTGACCTAAATCTTCAAAGTTAACTTTTTCACACTTCGTTTCGATTTTTTACCAGTTATTCGATTTTCAAACTAATCACCTTTGTTTTTTTGAAACAAAAATCCAGCAAGTCCAATAGAAAGATGCCCTTTGCCGTGCGACATGCGAAATCGTTCACCCAGGATGGCAATCGTGTTCGACCCTAGACCACTATCTTTGCGGTAGCTTGACTACGGCGGTAGTAGGAAACAGGTGTATATAGAATTTTGTTGATTTAGCTCGGCTGTGTACCCAGATATGATAGCGATCTCTACCATCCCAGATATCTAAAAAAAACAAACCAAACAAAAGTAAATGTCAACTCTATGCATTAAATATTGGAAATAATTTAGAATTTAAAGACGCTTACTTACCATCAAGTGGGATGTTGTGGCTATATTATGGTACCTCATTTGATCCCTATGGAGTGGTGGTGTGATCAAACGTCGTATAATATGTCGACACCACTACATATATGGATCATGGAAGTCCATAATACCAGTCATAAGAAGTGATGTGATGATCCTCTCTACACGTGTAGCCCATAAGGCGATGTATGATGCATGATATGTTTCCTAATCGTACTTGTGGTGTCCTCATCTATCAACCAAATGTAACTCTTGCTCTAACGAGCAAGATGGAGGTATCCCGTAATGAAGGTCGAACTAACACAAGACTCACTTTAGACGATGTCACTCTACAGTCTCTAAGCAGATAAGTGGTGACATCATCCTCAAAATCTCCTCATCAGCAAGACATATATCAGGTAGATAGGCATCCGACTCTCCGATGTATGGCTCTCATAACACATACAATTTACCTCAATGTTAATATGACTAAAATTATCATTATTGTGAGTATGACTAAAAACAATTTATATTAATATATAATTAACTTATCATGAGTCTGTGCATCCAATTGGTCTCAATATAAGGCGAGCACACCAATGGGTTATGCACCCATGATAAAGGTACTTGTAAACGAAACCCTAATGGATCAATCGACTCACGCTCAGCCGGCTCAACTTGAACCTCGTGCTTAGCTGGTAATCCATGTTGTATATCCTCAACCAAGTCTCCATCAACTGCATCACCATCATCATGAGTTAATTGAGGGCTGGAGAATCCTTCACTGTTGTAAAACTAGATTGAAGCCCACATGTGGTCTCCCGAGACTAAGTTTGTATAAAAACCAGTCAATATTAGCAACATCTTAGTGATTGACTTTTATATGTGTATGGTTATAAATATTAGCAACAGACATGTAATAATGTAATACAACCATAAATCTCAGTAGCACCATCCCAGCTCGCTCGACATAACTCCTTATATAAGTGTGTTAGAATTGCACTACCCCAACTGTAAGTAGAGGTCTACGTCAAATCTCGTAGTAAGGGGAGGAAACAGAGATGGACATGCATACCCTTCTTGTCTCCAAATAGAAAGGATCCTAGCAATGCTAGGATGAAACCACGTGCACTATGCTCTAATGTCACCTCATCTGTGTCAGCGGGTGGAGTCGATAAATGCTAAGACAACCATCGAGTCGAGACAACAGATCCTCGAAGCTCAATCGACGATGGGATCACACCTAGCAGCTCTTGACACGTCGAAGTCACATGTGCCAATGATTAGTGGTCCATGAATCCAAAGGCCCAGGACGATGGCGACATCCTGTAATGTGATCGTCATCTCCCCAACCGTTAAATGAAATGTGTGTGTCTTAAGACAACATCTCTCAACCAGACTCGTGATGAGGGCCCAATTGAGTGTGACGTGTTCGATGTGGTACAGACCATAAAAACCAGATAGGATCACATACGGGCGAATAGGAGGATCCATATGCCACTCTCGCATGAACAGAGCATCTGTCGACATGTGAGTAAATAGCTTCTGAAGATATCAATAAATAAATTTCTGCCCTTACATTACACAATAATCGAAAACAACATTTTATGATATGGAAAATGCATACCTAAGTAGTGAGCAGTGTCCACTAAATGAGATCGATATATGTCTTGTAAAACCAAGACAAATCTATCTAACGGATTAGCATCATAAGGCCCTCCAAATGCCAAATTTGTAACATATAACAATCAATAACGATAAACAAATAAGCAAGTACTAGCATATAGATACAATGTAATTATTAAGGTAATGTAACAAGAAAAAACATACATGTTTCAATCAGCAGTTCCTATTTCGACAAATCTATTGATTATGATAAGTTGTTTACAAAACCCACATGTGATAGTAATCTTCACTCTAACATATTCATTATTGATGGTTGGTTTAAAGACATCCGTGATGTGCGTTTCATTGACTCAAAAGGCATAATGGTTGGACCTTCATAAGAAGGTCATTCATATTCATCGAAGATGAGATGTAACAAGGTTGCCCATGTATCATAGTACAATTGAGTACTGTAGTAGCCTTAAACAAATGATTGAAAATATACGGAGCGAAATGGACATGTTTTTATAATATGACTATGAAATCCATATATAAGTGTCTTGCCACAAGTGCATTTATGATCATGTAAGTTGAGGCGATGTGTTTGACCTCTCTTTGACTTGACATGAAATCGTCCCCGGTTGTGATCGTAAAGAACAATCTCAAATTATCCAACTTTAACCACATGTGCCTTAATCTTAGCATCAACATATGGAGTATACTGCTCATCTAATGTCAATATGTTATAACATTGTTCCCTCACTTTAACAAATTTTCTATTAGACCTAAAAAATGTCAATTAGACAATGAGATTCTGAGTAAGCTCAGAGGCTCTTTTAAGAACACTATTGAAAACTTCAGACATGTTTGTAGTCATCTCATATCTTCGACCTCCATCATGTGGAAGTGCCCATTTCTCAAAAGGGATTGCTTCCAACCATCGTTATGCTTCTAAATTAATTCTCCCAATTATGTCCATATGCTTATTGAATTTTCCAACTTTAGTTGCTAAAACTGCTCTACAATTTTAAGTTTTATCTTTGAAACAATTCATAAAGTTGCTTGTAAGATAGCGCGGCAAATCTATAATATGCATGCGGATTTACGTCGACAGATGAACATCGACCATTCTTTGCCATAATTCCTAAATATTTATCAGCTATAACACAAAGTCTCATCCATTGAGTTACCTTGTTTCTAATACATGCCAATAACCATCTGATTCGTGCCACAGTAGGCTGAGCTAAAATCAACAAAATTTATATACACCTAAGTTCCTACTACTGCCGTAGTCAAGCTACTGCAGTATAGTGGTCTAGGGTCGAACACGGGGATGGGTTTCATCTAAAAATGGTTTGCATCCCGATTGCATGTAAGAGGTAGAGCTTTCTATTTGGACTCTTTGGAATTGTGTTTGAAGCAGTGGGGATGGTTTGAAGCTAAAAATTGTAAAGCGAAAGTAAAAGGTGAAAGTTAACTTTGAATTTAGGTCACTAACTTGGCAAGTTAGGGCAAACAAGTGTCCTACACAGTTTTATCTCGGTATGACGCCTATAGTCCATAGCATAACCAGGATCTATATTAAACTAGCAAACCTCACCGTGAAACGCTCTATTTGGTGTCTGAGTAGCATGCAGTTATGGCCCCTTTTAAAACCTAACATTAAATTATCATTTAGAGGCTCGTAAAGACCATCTAAAGAACATGATTATCTCACGTACCTTTGTCCTAAAACATGGAGAGTATTGGCGAGAAATAATAGCAGTAAATGTTATTTAACCACTAATTTGAAGAACCACTAACATGTAAAATGTGTGTATCTACGAGGAGGGCTGTCAGAATACGTAAAGAATCACAGTACTTCTCTCCTTTGAATATGTACTTGATCTAAGCATGGAAAGTATTAGCCCGAATCAATAACATTGATGTTATGCAACCATGTTTTGAGAATATAAGGGCCATAAATACACTACACCAGTAGCTTTTAGTACAAGAGGGCTGACATGCATATGCCCCACCACCAAGCTAGCTCCCTTCCTCTTCAAAGAGAAAGAGCAGCGACATCTCTTGAGTTGTCATCTCAAGAGGGTGTTTAGCGGTAGAAAGTAAGGGAAAGAAAGAAGAAGAGAGAAAAGAAATAAAAAAGCAAAACCCTAAAATAAAATACTTTATGTACAAAAATGAAAACTTCTGAAAATATCTTCTCTCCCCCCAAGGAATTGTTGCTTAAAATTGTTACTTAGGTTTACAAAACAAGGGGCTTATATAGGCCTCCTCGAGTATGAAAATACCAAAACCACATAAAATTGGCTAGATTTATAAGGACAATTAAGTAATACACCAAGTTTTAAAGATGGTTTGTTAATTACAAAACCTTGTGAGGCATCGATTTTCGCTAAGAACACTTAGAGAATTTCATTGGCAAGCGAGTACGAATCTAATGACGTGAAATTTCGTAGGATGTGTTTGCATTCAGCTGGCGAGAGATTAACAAACTAAGCGAAATTCTTGTGAGTTGCGAAATCAGTTATTTTCGCTAAGGAACAGTGCTAGCGAAATTGGGATGGGTCTAGCGAAATTTGGTGTTTTATTTAAGGTTGAAATTCGCTAAAGAGCTGCGAAATTTTCGCAATCTTAGCAATTCATAACTTAGCGAAAATTCTGCGTTGTTGATCCTTCCACTGCTTTTCATCCACCTTCAAGCTGCATCCAATTTTCTTAGCTGCCTTGGTTTTCTCATTGATTAAATTGGTTGATGATTTGAACTTGAATTCCAACTTCATGATTCATCCTTTGTATTGAGATTGAACTCGAGTGCCGCAATGCCTGAAAACAACCAAAAATACCCTCTAAATGGCATAAGTGTTACTAAGAAGACTAGAACACTTCGGTGGTATAAATGACATGAATTAATGCACAAAAGCACTCAAAACCTATCTAATATAGGGTTGAAATTGCACTTTTGGGCATTAATCCACCCAAACGAAACGTTGCTAGTCCCTTACTTGATGCAAAATAAAAAGAGAGAGATGCATGTGGTGATTTTCAAAAGGTTATGATTCAAAAAGGTTTATGTACATATAAACAATACCTTAAAGCTGAAAAATTGAAATCAAATTTGAAAAGCAGATATAGAAAGAATCAAAACCATCTGAACCATTTCGAGTCGAAAATTAGTTTCCATGATTCGACTTAATTTCCACCTAAGTCTAATGGTTCTTTTGTAACAGTTAAGCCAATAAATTGCAAATTTGTTCTCTCCCCTGACCTAGCGACATGGCCTAACGGGGGTCAGGTGACTCAGGCCAATTAGGTTTTGGGGCATCAAGCGGATCACTTGACCACAAACTCTCACAGGCTTCACCGGACTTGAATGACTTAGAAATCAAGCACCTATAATTCGTTAGACTCTACCTATCCACCCATGCGAACACAAAATCGATGACTCAAGTGATTAAGGGCGCCAGGACATCGGGTTTCAAAGGCTTTTCGCCATACACCCCTCGGGCCGTACTCGGGTTTCAAAGCAAAACTTCCACGACTTCTTTTCTTTTCTTCTTTTCTTTTTCTTTTTCTTTTTTTTCCTTTTTGGAAAGCAACATTGAATGTGTTAAATATTAGATAACATAAACACATCCTAGGTTGCCAACATGCCCCAAGGCGGCTATATGGCGAAAGGGACGAGAACAAATTCCTGACTATTGAAATAATCTGGAGTGTAGTGTGTGAATTAGCATAAGGGAGAAATTTCAAGTTGAGCATGCTGGAACTGTAAGTGACCAAAAATTGTTTCAAACATGGAATTTGTTCTAACATAGAGGTGACAAATAGCGATTCAATTTTCCAACATGAAGCAATTCGATTGTCCAATTGTAGCAATTCAATTGTTCGATTGAAAGAAAAACACATTTAAACATAGTGGAGGCCGCAAACATGATATGTATAAGTATATATAAAATGGAATGGCACGGTATAGCCAAATAGCTGAGTATGAATCCTGGCTAGACACAGTATCCCTTGCTCTTGTGGCTAATACGTAAATGCTAATCAAAATTAGTAGGCGGGTTGATAAAGCTGATATTATCTGAATCGAAAAGAAACTGAACCACCTCAACTGTTTGTGGTGGTGGTGGGTTCAAAATTATACTGTTTGCTGACCCAGGAGCATCGATGAAACACATCGGTCAGTCAAGGCACTCCTCATTACGACCGGGAACATGGGAAGACCCGGATGGGTCATGTCCCGAGTCGGCATAGAATGGCTGTGGAGCTGACCTCGATCTGGGCGACTGTGTAGGCACATGAGTGAGGCGGATGGCATCCATCACCCGGCTATCTCGAGCTAGCATGGATGTACTCGGTGAATGATGTCTTTGAATAGGAAGGCCGGGGAGTATCTGCTAGCATTTCTTCTGCGTGTAGTGTGGAGGGAGATGGAGGTGAAGCGATGCGAGATGGGAGTCCTCGTACCTCGGGCTCAGGGGGCAGGCATATCATCTGTGTGGTGGTCCTAGGCCTCGGGCCGTGCCTCCTCCTGGTCTGGTCGGTATGTGGAAAAGAGACGGGCATAGTCATCACCCGCTCTCTTGACATGACAGGGACATGGACCCTCATCTCTCAACTGGAGGCTCCTACAGAATCCCTAGATGCTCGAACGTAACATAGGAGTCGCGGCATAAGTAATGGAAGACTCTTTAACAGGTGCGAGTCCTTAAGATGGACCTTTACTCTCATTCTGCCTTGAGAGAGGCCATCACCCACGACTCGAGAGGGCTGAACCAAAATCTCCAGAGATGGGTGGCGCCTCGGGATGGCTCCTCCTGCGCACGTAATCTTTGCCCAGGAGGGATAGGCTCGTACGGAACAGGTGGTCAATCAGCAGCATCTGAGGCGGGAGCTGCCTCCTGTAGAATACTGGACCAGCAGTGGTGTCTCTGGCCAGTGCTCGGACCATCTCCCTGTGAGGCGGTGGAGCCCCGATCTACGCCATCCTCTTAATTCTGCGGTATGCATGGAGCCCAGGCTAGCTGAGAATGTCGGATGCTCACCGGTACAAGGTCAGCGATCTTAAGCTGAAACTCATTTTGGACTGTCTCCTCCACGGATGTCTTAGAGTGGTAGAGCTGTAACACCACTCGGATAATAATGCTGTAGGGAGTCATAAAGGTAGGAGTGAATACTCCTCGATCAGCATAGACTCAGATATGCAGGGTCAGCTATTGTGGGGGCGTCATAATATGACTCCTGATGAAACTCTCTGCGGTGGAGATCGCATTCCGAGTGGGGTTCCCCTACGAACAATGGCCTCTCAGAATCCTCGGGCGAGGGCGACTCTTGTGGTGATGGGTAGCCTCGGGTGATGCGGTGACGGGGCCAGAAGATGACTCGCTGGGCCGTGTGCGGGCAGCTTGGAAAAGCAGAGACCCTCCTAACTCTCTTCCGGGGCCTGGGTGATGGGGCCCAGGGTCCCGTCAGGTGTCGATAACGTCGGAATCCTAGAGGCTCCTCCGGTACGGCCTCGGGGGCCCAGTGATAGTGCTAGAAGCTGGGGCCAGAAGTGGGGCCTCTCTCGGGCGTCTTGAATCTCACCGTGTGGAAGGCAGGACCACCAGTGTCTGAACCTCTTGATATCGAAATAAAGCTGAAAAAGGGCTCACTCTTGAAAATATAGCGAGACCTGTGATGCGTCAGAGAAGCTCTCGTAAGCTCTTGTGAATCCCTCTTGAAGCAAGTTAACGAACCCGAGGCTCCTTTGGATATAGCTAAAATCGGCCCTGAACTAACCAAACAAGGCTCGATGGCGGTCACTGGGTGGGACACGAAGGCGAGTAGGGGCGCGGGTATCTTGGCCGGTGAGCTGGTGGGGCGTGTGAACAATCAGGGCTCATGCGCGCGTGGTGGAGGCTCACTTGAAGGCTCGGTCAGGGTTGGTGCGTGCGTGGCCAGGGATGGCTGTACTAGAGACTCGGTCGGGCGAGGCACAGGGTGCGGGGCTGCAGCATCATGAGGAGCGGGGGGCTGCCGAGCTCGATCTTGCCAGGACCCCGCGAACTGGCCGGTCGAGCTCGGGGAGAAGCAGGATGACGACGGTGAAGGCTTGTGAGGGGGGAGGTAAGCGGAAGATCTGGGGCTTATTTGGGAGGGAAAAGAATGTGAAGTGGCATTTTGGACACCCCTGAGGTTTATCTCTAAGACCGTTTGTGCGTAGAGATAGTCTCCTGCCAAATTTCGCTATACTTAGCGAATTTGGCCTCTTGGACTTCACGAAATCATGAAAATTTTAAATTAATTAATAAGAGTATATGAAATAAAAATTATTGTTAGAAAATTTACTATATGATGCTAATATTAAAAATTCAAAATAAAGTACTATAATATATAAACTAAAGTACGAAAATGAAAAGCGCTAAGTTAAAAATTTCGAGAAACTAACTAAAACTAACAAAATTAGTGGCAAAACAGAAAATAAAATGTGTGGAAGCGCAGGTGGTTTTGAAAACACCAGAACCAGTTCAATTCCGGATACTCAAGGGATTGAGGAGAATGATCTCTATCAACTTGATGCATTATTGGCGGGTGGCTCCATGGTTTGGGTGACCAAATGTTGATCTGCTCTTCACTGATGGCTTTGGAATTGATCAATTGACTTGCGGTTGGTGTTGTTGGCAAGACCAAAATTTCTTCATTTCTTGGTGATCCTCCTTGCAGTTCACAGGCACTTTGTTTTCTGCACCTTGACCAATTGAAACACTTTCATGAAATTTGATTTCGGTTTAACAAATTTTGCTTGTTGTTCAAATGGAAGATGTTTAACTCCAAGGTCATGTTACCAAAGGTTAATTGCATGACTCCATTCCGGCAATTTATTATTGCATTGGCTGTGGCCAGAAATGGTCTTCCTAAGATGATTGGTACATGATTGGGTTCAGCAGGGAATTGGCTCGATGTCAGCGCCTAAAATCTTGGGTAGTAGAATTTGTCTCTATTTTCACAAGGACATCCTCAGCTATACATGAGGTTTCAGCGATCTATCGGTAATGATAGTGTGATGTTGGTAGGTTTAAGTTCACCTAAACCTAGATGCTTGCCCGATACAGATACGGCATTAGGTTCTGAAACCCTAATCAGCGGGACTTTTCTATGCAATTCCCGCAGTATTGACTGAAGTAATGGAGATCCGGGATCTTTTGTATTTGAGGTATTTGCTTTGGATTATGGCAGTGATATGTTCGGTGAAATGCTTTCTTCTCGATGCCTAATCCCTTTTGATTGTGCAAAGATCTTTGAAAATTTTGCATAAGCGGGGACTGTTGATTAAGGTCGGTAAAGGTATGTTAACCTTCACGCCTTAAAACCTCAAGAATGCACGCTTGTTGAGTTGCCTTCTTCTTTCCTCTAAGTGCTTGTGGAAATGGAGGTGGTATACGGTATTCGTTGAATCCTCCTCTAGAATATGCTCGGGTTAACATTCTTCTCTGCTGGATTCTTCAACGAGGCTTGCTTAGGTTGATCAACCTCTTTTCCACTTCTCAGGGTTATTATGGCCTTAACCTCATCCATTCCAGAATTGTTGGATGACCCCACCTCATGAATCCTTTAGGATTTGGAAGTGTTTGTGATGGAAACCTCCCTCTCTCTCTTGTACCTCAACTGACTTGTTGATCTTATTGATTGAATACGTAGGTTATCGATTTTACAGTTGGTGCTCGCAAGCCCGTCCTATTCTCTTATTCGGTGTACTTTACGATTATCAATTCTTTGTGCCCGGTTGCACATTGATTCCCTTTTGTTCCTGACAAGTTGTCCACCACCTTACTCAAATTTAATATGGCTTTTCTCACGGAGAGGATGGTGGTTGTTGGCCAGCTGTGAGGGGAACGAGCGAGGTTGGCACTGCAGGTACATAAGCAGGGGTTGGGTCTCCATTACAAGGTTAGGGTGATTCCTCCCGGTGGAATTGTAGGTATTACCATATGGAGCATTGGATTATTTGGCTTGTATTGTCACGAGTGTTTGCACATTCGACATGAATCCTTCCGCTGCGGGGCCATAGGACATGGTTCTCTGCGGGTGCCTGGGGATTGGAAATTAGTGCAAGTTGGAATTTGTGCGGGATTTTCCCGATTGCATGCACCTCTTATTGTTGCTTTCAAGCTCCTCCACTTTCCTTACTAGGGTTGAAATCCTAGCTCTCATCCTCTATTTCTTCGGCGTTGCATACATCCACCCCTTAGGTTGGTGGTGGTTTTATCCTATCCATTTCTACAGGGGTTAGGCTCATCCCAACCCTTAGAAGTTTCAACCCAGTAATTTAAAAAAAAATCCATGGCTTCATCGGGATGCTTACTTAGAAAGTCTCCCCACACATAGTTTCCAAAAGTTGCCTCATGGCGGGAGACATACCACCGTAGAGTGGTTCACCCGGCATCCATGTGTCCAAACCCGTGATGTGGACATGCAACGATGGTTTCCATAAATCTTTCCCAATATTTGGTAAATCTTTCACCATCCTAAGCTGCAAAGGTGTAAATTTGTCTTTTCAAATTGTGTGGTCTTATGAGCGAAGAACTTCTTCGAAGTGCACTGCGGCTCGGCCCGATTCGAATGGTTACAGGCCTGATGAGTTGAGTCATATCTTGGCCTTGTCCTTTAGAGTCGATGGAAATGCTTTTAACTTTAGCAAATCCATGTCCATCATACCTTCCTTAAGGTAGTACAAACCTCCCTCAAAATCCCTAATGAGTGTATGGATTTTCATTTTCCATACCATGATATGTGGGAGCAGAGGTACCCAAAATATGGCCTCCTTTGCTACATCTTGACGGGAGAATGATACGAGATGGGGCACTAACTTTCCCAGGAGGGTGAATGTGATCCCTCATGGTTACATAAGCATTTTGGATTCATAGGGGTTCTGGTTGACTCACATTGTTCCTCGGGTATATAAGGATCCATGGTATCATTATGTACAGACTTCACTAGCTAGGTCGAGTTGTATGCTGATTCTATCGATCCCGATGTCTCTCCAACGATGCATACCGAGTTTTATTTACACAGAGTATAAGAGGAACCATGAAAAGCAACAAACAACTTGCAAAAATTAAAATTAACTAACATTAATAAAGCGTGAATAGCGGCTGAATCAGCTGAAACGGTCACGATTCTTTGCTTTATTCTTTAAGCGGCGGAGTTCACATAGGCTGAGGTTACGAAGAGGTAAAAGGTTACACTTCGCTTGTGATGTGGATCACCGTACTCTTCAACTTACCATTTGTAGTTTGGCACTGCAATCCCCGACGGCGCCATTTTGATTAGTGCCACGATTGGTGACTAAAATCGACAAAATTTATATACACCTAAGTTCCTACTCTGCTAGTAGTCAAACTCTTCTTGAGTATAGTGAGAGTCTAGGGTCGAACACGAGGATGGGTTTTCATCACAAAATGGTTTACATCGATTGCATGAAGGTAAGGCTTTCTATTTGGACTCTTTGGAATTGTGTTTCAAAAGCGATTGGGGATGGTTTGGGCGAAATTGCGAAAGTAAAAGGTGAAAAAGTTAATATTTGAAGATTTAGGTCATAACTTGGCAAGTTAGGGCAAACAAGTGTCCTCGGGTTTTATCACCGCGTTATGACATACGACCTATAGTCCATGGCATATGGGAATCTATATTTAACTATGAAGCCTCACTAGTGACAGCTCTACATTGATTAATACGGGTAGCATGGGTTTATGGCCCCTTTTTAAAAACCTAACATTAAATTATCATTTTAGAGGCTCGTAAAGACCATCTAAGAACAACAGTGCATCTCTCACGTACCTTTGTATCCTAAAAGCATGGAAGTATTGAAAATAATATAGGTAAATGTTATTTAACTACTAATTTGAAGAACTAACATATGAAATATTATCTCGGAGGCTCGTAAAGATAATCTAAAGAATCACGTACTTCTCTCCTTTGAATATGTACTTGATCCTAAAGCATGGAAAGTATTGGCCAAATCAATAACATTCCAATGTTATGCGACCATGTTTGAGAATATAAGGGCCATAAATACACTGCATCAGCTTTTATCTGAAGGACAACGTGCGTATCTTGCATGCAGCTAGCTTCCTTACATCTTCAAAGAAGGGAGGCAGTCAGAAGCATCTCTTGAGTTGTCATCCTCAGAGGGTGTTTGGCTTGGCCAGAAAGTAAGGGAAAGAAGAGAGAGAAGAGAGAAAAGAAATAAAGCAAAACCTAAAATAAAAGACTTTATGTACAAAATGACTTCAAAAATATCTTCTCTCTTTGATTGATTCCACAGTAAGGAATTTGAAGTACAAATCAACAATATTTATATACTAAGTTCCTCCCTCTTCTTAGTAGTCAAAACTACTGCAGTATAGTGGTCCTAGATTCGAACACGAGGATGGGTTTCATCCTAGAAATGGTTTGCATTAGGGCATGAAGGTAAGGCTTTCTATTTGGACTTTTGGATTTGTGTCCAAAGGCGCAAATGGTTTAAAGCTGGAAATTGCAAGCGGAAATGGTAAAGCGAAATTTAAAGTGAAGAAATTAAACTTTGAGAATTTGGTCACTAACTTGACAAGCTAGGGCAAACCTTACAATCTCGGGTTTTATCCTCTATGTGAGTCGACCTGGGATGCAGTTATGGCCCACTTTTTGTTTTAAAACCTAACATTCCTTTATCATTTTCTAAGGCTAAGTAAAGACCATCCTAAAAGAATCAGCATCTCTCACTGACACTTGAACCTAAAGTATAAGAGTATTGAAGTAGGGGCTAGTAAAAACCATCTAAAGAATCCGCAGTGCATCTCTCGCACAGAACCTTTAATACCCAAAGTATGGAGAGTGTGGCCAAAACAATAAAGTCAATGTTATTTAACCCTAATTTGAGAACCCAACATGTAAATGCTACCTCGGAAGCGAGTAAGGACCATCCCAAGAACCCGATCACTGTCCAGTAAGCCTTTGGATCTAAAGCATAGAGTATTGGCCAAGACAATGGCATCCATGTTATGTCTGACCTGAATTTTGAAAATAGGGCTCATCTGAGTGCCGAGTGACTTTTAGTCTGAGAGGACAACATGTAACCCACCCACGAGCTAGCTTCCTTCTCTTGAAGGAAGGAGAAGCAATAAACATCTCTTGAGTTGTCATCTCGAGAGGTGTGTTTATTAATAGGAAAGGGAGAGAAAGAAGAGAGAGAAGAGAGAAAGAAATAAAAAGCGAAAACTACAAAAAAACTTTATTTACAAAAATAAAAACTTCAAATATCTTCTCCCCGATTGTTCCTCCAAATCTTCACACAGGTTACAAAACAAGAGGAACTATATAGGCCTCCTCAAGGTATGAAAAATACAAACCCTAACCGTAAGCTAAGTTATAGGATAAAGAGTAATTCACCAAGGAAATGAAGGCGGTTGCATTAATTACAAAGCATGTGAGGGCTGCAAATTTCATTTAGAAGTGAGGAATTTAGCTAATTAGCGAATTTGGCGATGTTTAAGCGAATTTGGCAATCAATTACATGCGAATTTGGCAAGTGTTTAGCGAATTAGCGGGTTAGATTTAGCTAGCTAAGCGAAATTTAAGCTAAAATTTGTAGAAAATTAATAGGTGAGCGAATTTACTTCTTTGCATAGTGCAAGTTGGCTAACGAATTTTCGCAATTTGTCTTCGAATTAACGACTGTTTGCGACGGTTTGCGGTCGCTTAGGATTGCGAATTGGTTGCGAACAGGTTGCGAAATTCGCTAAGATTGCGAATTGGTTGCGAACAGGTTGCGAAAATTTCTGTTTTGCTGTTCCTGCATGCCTCTCGTCCTGTCTTCAACTGCATCTCATTTCCTCCACTTTTCCTTTGTTTTTCCATTGATTTTTGGGCTTGTTGATGGCTGAGACTAAACTTCCAACCTCATGATTGATCATTTGTATTGAGATTGAACTCCATAAGTGTACAAAATCCTACAAAACAACCAAAAACACCCTCTAAATGGCATAAGTGTTACTAAGGTGACATGAACACTTCAATTGGGATATATGACATGATTAATGCACAAAAAGTACTCAAAACCTATCTAATATAGGGTTCAAAATTGTACTTTTTGGACACTAATCACACCCCCCAGCAAAGCGTTGCTAGTCCCTTAGCAATGCAAATGAGGAGTATTGAGATGCATGTGGTGATTTTCAAAAGGTTGTGTTTTAAGGTTATTGTACTTATACAAACTAACATTACTTTAAAGTGAACTCATTGAAATCTTTATTGAAAACCTATATACAAGAATAAAATCCATAAGAGAACAATTTTTTTAGAACAACCTTTGTTTCCATGATTTTCAACTTAGTTTCCACCTGATCTAATAGTTTCTTTTTTGTATCAGTTGAGTCAATAAAATCTGAAATTTGTTTCTCACAAACTGGCATTGATATGTAGCAAGCGTTGAACAAATGAGATAGGGCTAGTTACACTTCTCTTGCTTTCTCCAATTATATTGTGGGATGCAATGCTTAAAGTCGACTTCTGAAGTCCATGTAACGGGGTCCGCGGCGAGCTCAGCCAATTAAGGGTTTAGGGGCATGGCAAGATCAGGCCACTTTCAACTCACAAAGCTCACCCGGGACTTCCAGTGACTTGAAAATCAAGCACCTACAATGATTATCAAATTCTACCTATCCACCCATGTGAACACGAAAATCGGTGACTCCTGACCGATGAAGGCTTAGGGCATCGGGTTTCAAAACTTTAAGCCATACACCCCTCGGACCGTGCTCGGGTTTCAAAGCAAAGCTTGCGATTTTATTCTTAACTTTTTCTTCTTTTCTTTCTTTTTCTTTTCCTTTTTGGGAAGACAACATTGGTCTTGATTGTTGGTAACTCAAACCTATTCTAGGTTGTCAACATACTAGGCCGGCTTTCTGAAAGTGGAGGCGTGCAATTTACAACCTATTGAAACAATCGAAGGCGGGTGTGTGACCTTAGCATATAAAGGGAAATTTCCAAGTTGAACATCTTTGGAGCAGTGGCGAACACAAATTGTTTCAAGCATGGCATTTGTTCTAACATATAGGTGGCAAAATATGATGATTGATTATCGATTTAAAAGCAGTTCGATTGTTCGATTTGAAGCCGATTCAATTGTTCAATTTGACATTCAATTTTCAATTTGAAAGCGATTCAATTATTCGAGTTTGAAAAGAAAAACACATAAGTACAAATAAGAACCTTAAGCATGATATGAACAAAGCTGAATATATATAAATGAGTAGCTTGATATAGCTAAAATGACTTGTATGCGCTAACAGAGTACACACCTGAAACATATCAGCGCCTCTTGTAAACTGTCTGAAAAATTCCTAATCAAAATTGGTAGGAGTTGATAAAGATATCTTGTACAAAAACCAAAGAAGCCTAACCACCTCAGCTGCTTGTAGTGGTGGTGAAGTGAAACTACTGCAATGCGTAGGATATCGATGAAGGTGCATCGGTGTGGGCTCCTCTCGGGCGGGATCATGAGGAAGACCCGGGTGGGTCGTGATCACAGTGAAGCATGGAATCTTATCCCAAAGTGGCCTCATTTCGAGCCAATCTACGGTCGTATGTTGCATCTTTGGGTACACTGAGTGGTGCTAGTGTGCGGATCGCATCCATCACTCCGATACATCTCTCGGTGACATGTGTATACTCCGTTGGCCAGTGTGTGCTGAATGAAGGCGGGAGTATGCGTGAGTACATGACTGAAGTAGTGGGTGGAGGAGGATGGAGGTGAGCGATGCGAAATAAGTGGGAGGGCCTCTGTACCTCGGAGGGGCTCGAGGAGCCGGAGCATATCATCGGCATGGTGGTCATCGACCTCCCGATCAGGGTACCCCTCCTCTGGTCTCGGCGGCGTATATGGAAATGGACGGGCATAGTCATAACTTGGAGTCCTTCTTTACTATGTAGGCATCACATCTCACATCTCTATCCCCGGGCTCTGGAAATCCCATACGCTCAAGAACATAGGAAAGAAGCCTCGTATAAGAAGTGGTATGCTCTGCTCGTGCGAGGTCTCTCACATGGACCTTCTCCTCAGCTTGTAGAGCGAAGTCATCGCTTGACTCGGATGGGCTAAGCAGAAATTGCCGAGATCGTCTGATGCCTCGAGATAGGTCCCTCTCGCACATAATCTTTGGAGGAATAAACGAGTGCGTGGATGGTCGATGAAGCGGCATATGGCGGCGCCTCAGATGGGATTTGGACCAGGCTGCCAGCATCCACGGCGGTCTCTGGCTCCATCGCTCACGGGCGGAGGGTGGGCCCAATCTCTGTAACCCTCAGCATTGCGCGGCGGTATGCGCAATCTCAAGGCTGCTGAAATAACCGCTGGACTGAGTACACCACGGCGGTCATCTATCCTGAAATGGATCTCCAGTGGACCATCTGCATCCCGAGAGGTCATGGAGTGGTAGAACTGCCGGACCACTCTCGGGTGATGAAGCCCACGTAGTGAGTCACTGAAATCTGGGAGGAAGCGAATACCTCTCGATCAATCGCATCGACTCACAGTATACGGGGTGGCCATCGATCGAGCGTCGTCGGCGACTCCTGGCGAAATGGTCGGCTACGTATATACTGCATTCCGAGATGGGGGTGTCCTACGAACATAGGCCTCGATCCAGCGGCCGGTGATAGGCTGGTGAAGGTGTCGTCTCGGCTGGCGATCTGGCCCGGTGATGGTGGCGTGCAGAAGATGATGACCTTTGGGCCGAAGTGCGGGCCCGGCAGGCCGGGCCCTCCTGGCTCTCCTCTACGAGTGCGGGATGGGGCAGGGTCCCATCGTGTCGTAGCGTCCCGAATCCAGGAGGCTCGTCGGTCACGGCCTCGGGGGACCGGTGATGGCTCGGGAATGCGAATGCGGTGCTGGTGCGAGATCTTTGCGGCCTCTTGCTCGGGATTCCCAGTGCTAAATCTCACCGGCCGGACCTCTGGGACCCACCCCTCGTACGGGACCATATCGATATCTAAATAAGCTGGCCTTTGGAAAGGGTGGACTGTTTGAATGTGTGTGGGGTCTGTACCTCTGACTGAGCTCCACTGAACACAGCGAATCCCCACCCAGAGAGGGTTTGAGACCTCCACGAATCAAGCAAAAGCGGCCTAAGGCTCAGTTGCACTCGCGAGATGGCTCACGAGCCGACCGTCGGGCTTCCGAAAATACAAATCGCAGGGAAGAACACCCGATAAAATTTGAACGGCCGAGCCAAACGGTGATGGCTAAAGCCCAGAGGCCGGCGGGGCACGGGCTCACGTGGTGGCGACCGGGGAGGGCTCGGTCGGGGTGGGGCGCGGCTCGAGCTGAACTCGGTGGCTGGAATCACGGGGGTTCTTGGCGGCGATGGCGAAGCGACTCGATGGCGGCGGCGGTCTTTGGGATCTGCGGGAACACGATTCTTGACGAAGGAAAATGGCTCGTGTGAGTGGGAGCTCGGGGCATCTTTGGGAGGAGAAAAGTGAAATTGGCTAACCCCCTCCAGGCTTAAATAGACATCCCACGGCAGCCGAAGGGTCACTTTTCGCTACTCAGTAGAGAATTTTGCACTTGAATGGACTTCTGCATTCAAAAACTTTAAAATTAATTACTAATATTAAATAATAATATAACTAAAAAATTATTATTATTAAATTTACTATAATACTATATGATTAATATTTAAAACATACTATTTTCATATACAAACTAAATTATAATGAAAGAAAATTGCTAAATTAAAATTTTGAAAAATTATTAAGACTACTTGAATTAACTAATATAAGACAAAAATTAAAATTTGTGTGAGCTTTGCCAATCCAGGTTTGAAAACAGAACCCGATTCGAGTTCGGAAAATACTCAAGGGGTCGAGGAGGATGATCTCCTCGACCCATGCGTGCTTTGTGGCTCCATGATGTTGGGTGGCCATAAGTTGGACTGTTCCTCTGGAATGGTTGTGGATTCGAGCAATTGGCTTGCAATTGGTGTTGTTGGCAAGACCAATTCTCCTTCATCTCTAAGGATGATCACTCCTTGCTTTTCCTTAGCACCTTTTGTACCTGCACACTGATCAATTGAAACAACCTCATCAGAAATTTGATTTTCAATTCTAGCGACTCATGTTTGTTGTTGAATGAAGATATTCAACTCCATGGTCATGTTACCAAAGTTAATTGCATATTTGACTCCATTCTAGGCAATTTATAATTACATTGGCGATGTGAGAAATGGTCTTCAGATGATTGGCACATGATTGGGTTCCAGCAATTGGTTGAGTGTCGAGTACCCTGAAATCTTGGGTAGTAGAATTTGTCTATCTTAACTAGGACATCCTCAACTATCACTTAAGGTTTTCAGCATTCTCGGCCCGATGAGGTGTGATTGAGGTGGGTTTAACCTAAAAAAAAAAAAACCCTAAGCTTGCATGTATCTTGAAAATGGCATAAGATTCTAGTGGCTCCCATCACAGCAATGCCTTATTTATCACGATTCCTGATATTGGCGGTATTGTGGGAGGAACGGGATCTTTGTATTTAGTGAGATTATTTGCTTTGAATTATAGCCTTGACATGTTCGGTGAAATGCTTTCTATCGATGCACAATCTCTTCTTGATTGTGCGAAGATCTTTCCAAAATTTTGCATAAGCGGGGAACTTGTTTGATTAGGTCTAGTAGTATGTTAACCTTCACTTGCCTTAAAACCTCAGAATGCACCTTGTTGAGATGCCTTCTTCTTACCTCCCTAGTGCTTGTGGAAATGGAGGTGGTATACGGTATTTCATTGAATCTTCCCTCACAGGAGGATATGCTCGGGTTTCAATTCTTCTCCTTGCTAGGTTCTTGATAGGTTTGGCATGGGTGATCAACCTCTTTTCCACTTCTCGGGGTGATTGGCCCTTAACTGTCCATTCCTGGTGTTAGATGATCACACCTCATGAATTCCTTTAGGATTTGGGCTGTTTGTGATGGAAACCTCCCTTTCTCTTGTACCTCAGCAACTTGTTAATCTTGGTGATTGAATCACGCCAGGTTGTCAATTTTTGGTTGAGATTACTCTCGAAGGCCCATCTATTCTCTTATTGATGTACTCTACGATTATCAATCCTTTGTACGGTTCGCGCATTAATTCCTTTTTGTTATAAACAAAGTTGCTTACCACCTTACTGAATTCAATATGGCTTGTTCTACGGAAGAGGATGAGTGGTTATTGTAACTATGAGGAAACAGCGAGCTTGGCACTGGGGTACATAAGCGGGGGGGTTGGGTCTCCATTGCAAGATTGGGGATGATTCCTCGATTGGAATTGTAGGTACCATATGGAGCATTGGATTGTTGTGGCTTGTATTGTCCTACAGTGTTTGCACATTCGACATCGATCTTCAACTGCGGGAGCCATAGGACTGATTACCGCGATGGGTTGAAATTGGTGCAGTTAGGCGTACGGGATTTTCGATCTTGCATGCACCTCTTGGAGGCTGTTTGCCTTGAAGCTCCTCTACCTTCACGGCTAGGATAAAATCCAGCTCTCATTCTATGTCTTGACCACAGGTGCATACATCCCACCCTTTGGTTGGCGGTGGTCTCATCTGTCGGTTTCTCTAGGGTTAAGCTCATCCCGACCTTAGAAGTTTCAGCCACGTAATTTAAAAATCCATGGCTTCATCGGGATGTTTGCTTAAAAAGTCTCCCAGCACATGGTTTCTAAGAGCTGCCTCGCCCAGGCGGGGAGACATACCACCATAGAAGTGGTTCACCAACATCCGTGTGTCAAACCAGTGATGTGGGCGTACCTTTGATGGTTTCCATAAACCTCTCCAAACACAGGTAAAACTTCTCACCATCTGATGCAAAGGTATAAATTTGCCTTTTCAAATTATTAGTCTTATGAGCAGAAGAACTTTTCAGAATTCGGCACAACGGCTCGGCCCGATTTCTAATGGTTCTAGGCCTCGATAGGTTGAGCCATATCTTGGCCTTGTCGCTTTGGAAATTGATGGAAATGCCTTTGGCTTGGCGAATCCATGTCCATCATACCTTCCTTGAAGGTGGTGCATACCTCCTCAAATCCCTTATATGAGTGTATGGATTTTTCATTTTCCATGCACCATGATATGTGGGAAGTAGGGGTACCAAATATGGCCTCTTGCTACATCTTGACGGGAGGGGGGATGATACGAGATGGGACCTTAACTCTAGGAGGGTGGATGTGATCCCTAAGTAGTTCTATATGCATTTAGTTCATAGGGGTTCCTGGTTAGCTCTGTTGTTCCTCGGGTATAGGATATGGTATCGGTTGTACACTTGACTTCACTAGCTAGGTCCAAGTTGTGTACTTATCTACTCTGATCTACGTGTGTCTCTATCCTTTGTTGCATACAGAGTTGTTGCACGATTATAGAGACAGCAAATAGAGACCAACAAAGAGTGCTAAAGAAAAATTAAAAATGTCTAACAAATAAATAAAATAGTGAATGAAAAAAAAAAACTTAAAGTGAATCGGTGCGATTCTTGTCAAGTGCTAGAAAGCGCGGGTTCTGCGACGATATACAAAAAAGAATTAAAAAGGTTACCTTCACCTTGTGATGTGGATCACAAAAGTACTCTTCAACTTACCATTGGTAGTCGACATATCCCCGATGACGGCGCCATTTGATTAAATTGCCACGGTAGGGTGAGAAGCTAAAATCCTTATTTATATACCTAAGTTCCTCCCTCTTTGTAGTAGTCAAACTCTTTGCGATATAGTGGTCTAACAAAGGGTCGAACACGGGGATGGGTTTTCATCACAGAAATGGTTTGCATTAGAGGCGCAGTGAGGCTTCTGGACTTTTTGGTTGTGTCCAAAGGCGTAAATGGTTTAAAGCTGGAAATTGCAAAAGCTGGAAATGGTAAAAAAATTTAAAGTGAAGAGAATTAAACTTTGAAGATTTAGGTCACCCGACTTATGACAAGCTGAGGCGAAACACATGTCCTCGGGTTTTATCCTCACATGTGGGTCGACACGGGATGCAGTTATGGCCGCTTTTGTTTAAAACCTAACATTTCCTTTATCATTTTTTAAGAATTTAGTAAAGATGGCATTTAAGAATCCACGACGCATCTCTCACCAGAACCTTTGAACCCCCAAAGTATGGAGAGTATTAGTAGAGACTAGTAAAAACCATCTAAAGAATCACGGTCTGTCTACTTTAGAAACCTTGAACCCTAAAGTATGGAGAGTATTGGCCAAAACAATAAAAGTCAATGTTATTTAACCCCAATTTGAAGAACCACAACATGTAAATGCTACCTCGGTAGTAAGGATAGACCACGAGTACACAATCCCTTTAAGCCTTGGATCTAAAGCATGGAGAGTATTGGCGAACAATAACATCCCATGTTATGTGAATTTTGAAAATAAGGGCCATGCATCTGATGCAGTGACTTTTAGTACAAGAGGACAACATCTTAACCCCACCACCCAGGCTAGCTTCCTTCCTCTTGAGGAGGCTTGTAACATCTCTTGAGTTGTCATCCTCGAGAGGTGTGTTTAGTGATAGAAAGGGAGAGAAAGAAGAGAGAAGAGAGAAAAGAAATAAAAGCAAAACCTAAAAAAACTTTATTTACAAAAATAAAAACTTCTGAAAAATATCTTCTCCCGATTGTTCCTCCAGTCTTCACACGGGTTACCAACAAAGAGGAACATATGAACACTCCTCAAGGTATAGAAATAAAACCACAGCGACTAAATAAGTTATAGGATAAGAGAGTAATTCACCAAAATGAAGGCGATTTGCGTGAAATTCTTAAAGCATGGCGAAGCGCAAATTTATTTAGGGTGAGAAATTTCGCTAATTAATTTGGCAAGTGTTTAAGCGGAATTTAGCGATGGTCTAGCAATTTGGCAAGTGTTTAGCGAGTGTAAGGTTAGATTTCGTTAGCTAAGCGAGTTCGCTAAGCTAGCAGGTGTATCGGTGAAGCGAATTCGCAAGCGCGCGATTAGGATTGGCTAGCGAATTTCGCAATTTGTCTTTGAGATTGCGAGGCTTGTTCTAACGAGCGGTTCGCGAAATTCGCTAGGATTGCGGGTGGTTCTTGAGCAGATTGCGAATTCGCTAAGATTGCAGGTGGTTCCGAAACAGATTACGAAAGAATTTGTTTCTTTGTTCCACACATGCCTCTCGTCCACATCTTCAATTGCATCTCATTTCCTCCACTTTTCCTTTGTTTTTCCATTGATTTTAAGGCTTGTTGATGGGAGACTAAACTTCCAACCTAAGCGATTGATCATTTGTATTGAGATTGAACTCCATAAGTGTACAAAATCCTACAAAACAACCAAAAACACCCTCTAAATGGCATAAGTGTTACTAAGGTGACATGAACACTTCAATTGGGATATATGACATGATTAATGCACAAAAAGTACTCAAAACCTATCTAATATAGGGTTCAAAATTGTACTTTTTGGACACTAATCATCTCCCCCAAAATTGTTGCTTAAAATTGTTACTTAGGTTACAAAACAAGAGGGGCTTATATAGGCCTCCTCAAGGTATGAAAATACCAAAAACCCTATAAAATTGGCTAAGTTATAGGACAATTAAGTAATACACCAAGTTTAGAGTCGGTTTGGCATTAATTACAAAACCTTGTGAGGCATCCAATTTCGCTAGAACACGAAATTTCGCTAATAATGATACCGAGTCTAGCGAAAACATGGCCCGCTAGGATGGCCAATTTAGCTAGCTAGCGAGAATTCCGTAATAGCGAGAATTCTTGTGTGATGAAATCGGTTATTTTCGCTAAGAGTGGTGCTAGCGAGAGTGGGATGGAATTCCCCAGCGATATTTGGTGTTTTCGCTAAGGTTGCGAAATTTCACTAAGGCTGCGAAATTTTCGCAATCTTAGCGAAGGTACCGCCAAGCAACGAAAGAGTCTACATTGTTGATCCTTCCACGCTTTTCATCCTGCCTTCAAAACACGTCCGATTTTTCACTTTGCCTTGGTTTTCTCATTGATTCTAGGGCTGGTTGATGGTGAGACTTGGTGCTTCATGATTCATCCTTTGTATTGAGATTGAACTCCATGAGTGCCTGAATACCTCTGAAACAACCCGAAAATACCCTCCTAAATGGCATAAGTGTTACTAAGAAGACTAGAACACTTCAATTGGTATAAATGGCATGATTAATGCGCAAAAAGCACTCAAAACCTATCTAATATAGGGTTCAAAATTGCACTTTTTGGGCATTAATCACCATCCCCAACTATCAATATTCTCTCCTTCTGTAATAGCAAATGCCAATGGAAACAACTGATTATTTACATCACAACCCATAACAATCATTAACGTGCCTTTATACTTCACATACAAATGTTGATGACCAAATGATGTATATATGAAAATATGGTCAAGGAAGTGAATGTAATGTCTCAAGCAGTTTTAAAGTAAATATGCTAAAAAAAAACTTAAATGAAAAGTATTATCAACTTGCATGGACCTACCCGATCACGGATGTAGCGACTCGCTTTTTTTTTAAAATGGAAGGAAAAAATGTTAAAAAAATGTGGGTTGATTTTGAGTTTTGGAAAATTCGTCCCCTAAGGAGGAGCAGTTTTGCTTTGGAGTAAGCCGCTTACTTTTATTTTATTTTTAAGTGGGAAAATAGTGAACGAAAAACCCCGATGACTCGGTATGGAAAAAAGCGATGAAAACTAGATTTCTCGATTAGGGATCAAATTACCTATCGGAAGGTGCCTCATATGAGGTAGCACCCCTCTAAGCCAGGCTTCGGGTCTACTAGTGAATTGGGTATGTAGGAGCATATGGGTCAAAAATCGAGATAGTCTCATAGGCTAAAACATACAACTTGGATCGATTGACCTAATTGGTATCTAGCATGCTTAAAACACTCAACCAAGCGAAAATGGTGCGTACCTCTGGTCCTTGGCCATGCGCTACATCAAAGGTCAGCACGACAAACGCCATGACATGCATGGCGCG
Organism: Tetrastigma voinierianum; assembly: GCA_016808115.1. Classification (NCBI taxonomy): domain Eukaryota; kingdom Viridiplantae; phylum Streptophyta; class Magnoliopsida; order Vitales; family Vitaceae; genus Tetrastigma; species Tetrastigma voinierianum. Next base: position 195,702 of record JAEQBH010000947.1, read on the forward strand.
AGCACAAAGCATCCATGTGAAATTCATTACCCGACACAAGCACATACACAGTGGTCCCTAATAGCAGCGTATAAGAGAATTAGATCAACGTTTAGACATACATTCTCAAAATTAAATATAAAAAGAAAAGCAAGCTAGGAGAAACCACACATTGCATCTCAGTCACTCATTGATGCTACAACACTGTTCGGCTATACAAACCGTCTATTCATCTCGAAAAAGTCGGTCTCGACAAAACAACTAGATTATTGGTGCTTAACTAATCACCCCTTGGACCATAGACCTGATTCTCAGTCCAAATGGAACCACATTAACCTGAAATAAACTATTTCAGACCTAAATATAGCCCACATTGATTTAGGGCAGATAAAGTTTTCAGACTCACAAAGATCATGGGCTTCAATTAAATGAAATCGGACCATACGAAGCCAAACAAAGCCGGCCGATCTAGTTCCCGACGGTTCAGCCAGGTTGAGAAGGGCTCAAAATTTTGTAAGAACCTTCCCTCGAGATTCATGAATCTAACAAGACAAACGAGTTCAATTCCGACTCCGAGTAACCAAGAACCAACACGGAAACAAATCAAACCTACCCAAGCGCCGTTCGGCAAAAATTTGAACCAAATGGCTAGAGGCTGGTTTGGTTTCCCATTTGATCGGACGGTTGACGAATATTTCAAAATCTTCAGAACCTTCCCTTACAAAGTCAGGAATCAACAAGACAAACGGAGTTCAATTCCGACTCAGTAACCAGAACCAACACAAACAAATCAAACCACCCAAACTGCGTTCCGGCCAAAAGCCGAACTAAATGAGCCGGCTGGTTTGTTTCCCAACCAGTACGGACGGTTGACAAAATATTTAAAAAATGTCAGAATCTTCTTTAGAGTCAGGAATCCAAAAAACAAACGGTGATTGATTCTCAAGCTCAGATGAGTGAGAACCAATAAGGCTAAAATCAAACCCAAGCTAAGTAGCAGTAGTTCCGACAAACCAAACCAAATGGACCGGTTTAGTTTAGGTTTTCCCAACCGAATCTGGACGGTTGAGAAAATATTTGAAAAATTGTCAGAATCTTCTTTAAGGAGTCAGGAATCCAAAAAAACAAATGGTGATTGATTCTCAGCTCGGATGAGTGAGAACCCCAACCAAAACAAATCAAACCACCCAGAAAGCTGCGATAACGGCCCGTTTCGACAAGCTAAACCAAATGGACCGGTTGGTTCCAGTTTTTCCAACCAGTCTGGACAGTTGAAAATATTTGAAAAATTGTCAGAATCTTCTTTAAGAGTCAGAATTCAAAAAAAACAAACGGTGATTGATTCTCAGCTCGAATGGAGAACCAACCAAAACAAATCAAGCGAAGCGCGGTTCTAGCGAGAAACCGTTGAATCGGCTCTCACGTGACGTGAAAACCCGGTTCAAATGGTTGAGAGTAAAAACCCTAAAAATTTGGTCAGAATATCCTGTATAGAATAGAGAGTGGAACGGGTTCCATTTCTTACCTCTTCATAAAGCGAGCGAAACCAAGCTACACACATCCAGGAAAAATCCGACAAACGTGTGTATCAGGAGGCTACGGAGTGTGCCCCTCAAAGGTCTTTTCCAATCCTGATCTCTGTCTCCCTTTTATGCTAATTCCACCTCCAGCCATCAAAGCCTCTTGGTTTTCTCTCCTTCAGAAGCTTTGGAAAGGACCCAATCAGTCTAGGAAATAAGCTTCCCCATTCCTCCCCCTCCCTCATTTCCCATGCGAAATTTGAATCACTTAAGTTTTCGACTTGCTTCCTCTCAAGTATCCACATGGGTTCCTTGGTGGGCTGTATGTAACACAGACAAGGCCCAAAATAGACCCACAATACTTCCCAGTCATTTGGAGCTTATGGGCCCCGAACCATTAGGATTTGGGCTCCAATCACAAAAAAGCAGTGCTCCACACAAGGCATCCCAGCTAGCAGGTTGAACCGGATACCAACGATTGGAGCGATTGAGGAAAATTGTAAATTTGGATAGAATGTTCCCTGAAGAATAGGAGACCAACAAAAGCAGGTTGCACCATTCTAAGTTTGGATGAGGAGATATGATCAAAACAAGGAGTGCTTGAAATCACCCAACAGTGTTGTATGTACTACATCGACAGACAGTCAAACCGATTGGTCAAACGGTTGACCAAAATTGAATTTTTAACATAAACCTCCTTGGCGAATAAGGAATCCAACAAAACAAGCGGTGAACAGTGCAGGCTGGACGAAAATGCAATCGAAACAAAGCTCAGGAAATTGCTCCAATCATAGCCACATCTCCATAAACTCGGATCAGGCTTCAAACCCTTGAGGCGCCACTTGCTTCCTATGGCACGATGCGATAATGACACTCGATGACACTCGAAGTGAAATACACTCCCTTTTCAAATGGACCGTATACAAGCCCCGTAGAGGCTCGGAGAAGACCCAGGGAGCCCTCAAGGCTGAAATGAACTACTAACTGAGAACAATGGGTGAAAGTGTGTACCCATAGGGATAAATGCTAGTGTTTAGGGACAAAATTGAGGGTCTACAAATATGCCCCTCTTTAGTAGAGTGAATGGATGAGTGAATCGTGGGTGCGAAGTGCAAGCGATGCAAGTGAAATGAACTCTAGTGAAAACGGATGACCAACGGTTTTGTCCCCCTTACTGTGAAGGATAGCGAACAGTCGCTCGAGATAGAGGACTTAAAGAAAACAAGTCACGATGCCTGGGAAGATGAGTGATCTGGACATAATGTTGGAAAAGATAATGACATCCAGGAGGCTATCTTTGGAGAAGATGAGGATGCAGAGACAAACTCTGAGAAGGTCAGGAATGACACACGGAAAAATGTTGGATCCGGTTAGTCTCTTAGAGAAAAAGGTGGAATCATTGAGTCTTAGAAAGATTGAATGCGAGTGAGTACCATAAATGTGGGATCAGGGCGAGTGCAGGGGTAGCTGTCCAGAGATTAGTCTGCAGAAAAGGAATTGGGATCGGTAGTCTTGAAATGTGGGATGCAGGCGATCTTAGAATGTGAGATCAGGCGTACCGGAAATGTGGGATCTGAGTGAGTACCGAAATGTGGGATGCGGGCAGAGTACCCAGTGTGGGATACGGCGAAAGTACGAGAAGATTGGGATCTGACCGAGTACCCGGGAAATGTGGGATCAGGGCGTGCAGGAAGGCGGGGAAATCGGTGAGTGCACGAAGGGTAGAAATCCAGTTAGTCTGAAAATGGTAGGATCTGGCGAGTTCCGGGAAGGTCGGGATCAGAGTGCAGAGTGTGAGATACGGGTGGAGTACCGAGAAAGGTGGGATCCGGGCGAGTACCGGAAAGGTGGGATCCGGGCAAATACCAGAAAGGTGGGATTCGGGCGAGTACCGGAAAATGATAGGATCAGGGCGAGTTCAGGGAAGGGTGGGATACGGGCGGAGTGCAATGTGGGATCCGTGGTACGGAAATGTGGGATCTGGGCGATGCAGGAAGGTGGCTATCAGGGTGAGTCTTAGAAAAGGTAGGATCCGGGTGAGTCTTGGGGAAATGTGGGATCACAGGCCAAGTCTGGGAAAGGTAGGAACCGGGCAAGTCTGCGGGGAAATGTGGGATCTGGCGAGTCTGAAAATGTGGGATCCGGGCGAGTACCGGAAAAGGTAGGATCAGGGCGAGTATTGGAAATGTGGATCTGAGGCGGGTACAGAAAATGGTAGGATCGGGCGAGTTCACTTGCTTGGAAATGTGGGATGCGGGCAGAGTACCCGGAGAAAGGTAGGATCCCGAGGCGAGTCTTGAAATGTGGGATGCAGGCGATCTAGGAAATGTGGGATGCGGGCGTGTCTGGGTTTGAGATCCGGGCGTCTGATGTGGGATACGGGCGAGTACCCGGGGAAAATGGTAGGATAGGAGCGAGTTAGGAAGGTGGGATCTGAGGGGCGAGTACGATGTGGGATCTGGCGGGTGCCGGAAATGTGGGATCTGGCGAGTACCGAGGAAATGTGGGATCTGGGCGAGTCTGAAAGGTGGGATCCGAGCCAATCTGCAGGAAATGTGGGATGCAGGCGAGTCACAGAAATGTGGGATACAGTAGTAAAAATGGGATCCGTGAAGTGCCCAGGAAGGGGTAACATCAGGGTGAGTCTGCAGGAAGGTACGATCAGAAGGCAGTAAATATCGGAGAAGGTAAAATCACAGGGTTGATGCAGATGTGGGATCCACGGGCGAGTCTTTGGAAGGTGAAATCCCGGCTGATGCAGAAAATGATGGGATGCGGGCGATCAGGTAATGTGAAATCAGGCGATTCTGGGAAGGTAGAAATCGGGCGGATGCTAGAGAACCCGAAACAAGCTAAGCAGTAAACAAACTCGGGGAAGATTGAGTGAGCTCTGGTATGACATCCAGGTCTACAGTGAGTATTTCAGTAAGCAGGAAATCAAACACAATCATGGCAAGAAGGAGGATGATATGACAATAGAAAATGCCACGAATGATAGCGAGAAGCAGAACTTCATAACAAGATGGAAATAAAGGGAGGTATGCCCTGCCAGGACAATCGCACAAATGTGACCAAGAATTGAAAGAAAAGGGTTATGCCCCAGTCTAGAATTATCGATGCCATGTAATCCCATGCTACATGTGGTCAAAGCCGGGAGAGCTGAAAATATCACAATCCATTTCGTTAAATCATCCATTTCACTCATAAAACTGATATAGGGTATGCGGTGTATTGCACCTCATTAATAAGTGCCTTGATGAAAAAAAAAAAACTCTAAAATAAATTTCTAAAGACCTAATCATACGAGCAAGAGAACAAGACAACATATGGGGTGTGTGCCAGCGTGCACCCCTATTGAGTTGACAAATATCCATGAATCTGACTCCAGGCCCTTAGAAGCACTCTGCTGTATGAAGAAACCCGGCTGCATGTAGAGCATACTCAAACTTTGATGCCAAAACATCTCTAGGCAAAATGGGCTGCCAGTGTACATGCGTACGAGCCAATGCCAACATGAAAGGATAAGGGTATATTGGATCTCTGGTTTCATAAGAGGATCAAGCTTGAACTTGAGTTGGGTATATTGGAGCACATGGTTCTCTGATCAATAGGCTCTTAGGCTACACAAATGACTGATGATCACTTACTCGGTTGGTGTTGCCTACTTATGGTTTGTTTGTGCTTGTGTGTTCACATGTTGGATTCCAGCGTGCTTGCCATGGTGATTTGGTACCCTGGCATATGTTTCTGATTGGCATAAATGGTTAGTTTATTGTGTATACTATGTGATAGGCTTGCTCTTTGCGCATGATGGTGCTACATGACTACCTCACTCTTGCATGATTTTTTGATTATTTTGTGTTTGTGGGACACGTGTGTATCCTTATACGAATCAGGCAGTCGATTATTCCTCATTGATTGCTTATGTTGTTTAGGAGTCATTCCCATTATACCTTCGATCAAGCTAGGGTTTGGAATAAGGTCCCAGCATAAGGGCTATATCGATGTATGGGAGCACTATGGAGACGACGGATGTCCGAGCAATGAAGACCTATATAGCCCTGAGCTAGATTTCATGGATACATGCGTGGCCAGTGTGTCATTGTGATTGTTGATTGATTATTGATTAGGATCTCCGGTTGCGTATCTTTGTGGGTACGGTCATCTAGCCTTTTAGGACTTGCCTTTTCCCTTTGTTAGCTTTTGACGCCTTACAGGTATTACCATGTCGAGAATCTCGCTCACGCATGTGGGGCCTCATCATCGGTCGTGATGTCACATGTCAGTTCGTTTCCCTTAGGGATTTCATTGTGGGATTGCATTGCGGATTGATTTTCGGATTGATAGACCGCGGGGGCCCGACATGCCCCTTTCCTTTGTAGGATTGATGCTTAAGCGACACAGGTTCGAGCTTGGATTCGGATCGAGAAGGTAGACTTGTTAGAGATTCGGATCCACCTGATCGGTTAAATGGCGTAAATCATAGAATGGACCCTCGATGCGCTCACTTGTCGACCAGTTAGCTGAGATTAGATACCATGACATCTCTAGGGATGCTATTTTGGGGTAGGACGAGAGGATTGATGGGCATCGAGGCCGGCCATTTGCCAATTCCGGGTAGCACCACACTGTGACTCTCTTGCACCTCCACCGCGCCACCATCATACGGACCCATTTTGTCTGTGGGACTATACGAGTTCCACCTCCCACCACCCCCGCATTATATGGACCCAGTACAAACGAGTTCATCACAGTTCCACCTCCACCACCACCAGCAGTTCGTCGGCCACGCGGACTGGACTTTTGTTCTACATGACGGTAGAGACCATGTACATTGCATTTGTGGCCCACACTAGATTATTGATAACACTCAGGCCCGTATCGATAGGATTGAGCAGAGGATCAGGTCTCTGCATGTTTCTGATGGAGTTATAGGTTGGGACGGATATGATGACCTTCCAGTGGCAGCCTTGCCAGTTGGAGTTCGCATGCCGGACATTGAGAGGTACACTGGGATAGGGTGCCCCCGTATTCACTGCGGTTATCTGATGCCTTGTTATGCAGCGGGCATAGGTGGATAGTCAGATGATTATACTTTTCCTCTCTGTCATTTGAGTGGTGCCATCGAGTTTATCGGTGATATTCTTTTTATCTAGTAGTGGATGTATCCGGAGAGAGTTAGAGGCCCTCGGGCGGCCCGGATAGTCGGTAACTTCATTCATCTCCATTGGAGAAGATTGCACAGTTATAGATAGACCCACTCGGAGAGCGTCGGATCGGCATGATTGTCTGCGTGATCTTCGGCCACCGGCTTTGCTAGGCATCTCATGGGCTTCCCATAGGCGAGCTTTGGATCATTGGTTCCCGGGCCCTCATGGCATTGAGGAGGGCATATCTAAGAGGATCTCAAGGCGGACTCTTCTCCCTTGGACTCAAAGGAAGAAGCCAAAATCGGGACGGACCATCGGATGTTTGTGCCAGTGGCATTCTGAGACATAGGTCCCACGTCACCTTAGTTTCAAAGGCGGTTTTGAGCGCTCCTTACCCGGATGACCTGGTAGGGGTCGGTCTGAGACCGGCTTACTCCCTTTCGGGCGGTTGGGCCTACTTATCTACTCGCCACCACGGCCCGGTATATGCTACCACGGGCGCCTCGAAGGCCTTATGCAGTACCATCATTAGTATAGAGCACCACCTCTACAGGGTGGGTTAGGCAATTTACCTGACTCGGGATGCTTGCTTGTGAGCATTTCAAAGGTGGTTGAAGGGGTTTGATTATTCCACTACCACCCAGACCACCACTATGCTTTGGATTAGGACGGATCTTCATTGCTTATGTCGAAGCTGGTCATGATACAGACCGATTAATCTTTACTGCGGCATGCTATTCGAGGACTTGATTGATGAGGTTTGGTTGATTTAGGGCCTTTGAAGTATTTGACCTCTGAGATCCGCTCCCGCTCCTTGACACTAGAGTTTGCACCTCCACCGAAGTATACATTCGATTGAGTTTTTGGGAGATGAGATATTCATGATGGGATGGGATGGAGAGGCTCTTCAACCCGATGCATTTGTGCCGGACTCGGCCTTTTGGATGAGAGGAGATTGAGGAACGCGGATCATGTTCGAGGGCCTATCGGAGGAAAAATGACTTAGTGCATTTAGAAAAAGGGTCAAGCCCAGGAAGTTTCATAAAGGCGACCTAGTCTTGAAGGTCCTCCAGGGGTTGATCAACGACCCTAGAGGAAAGTTTAGACCGGGTGGAGGCCCGGGCCTTATGTCATCGAGATGCGACTCAAGAGGAGCAGCTGGTTGACGGACTTGAAGCGAATCGGGTTCACGGAGCCAGTCAATGTGGATCAGCTGAAGAGGTTTTACGCTTGAGATCATGGTTAGAGGATGGGTGGCCATCCTTTAGTATATTCCCTATTTAACCCCCTTATTGATATATCCCACATTGCTAGCCCTTTGAGCCTCACACGGTTTATTATGGCTATTCTTTCATTCAGCCTTGCATACTTTTCTTACCTGGGTTGGGGGCCTGCCCCCTGTGCGCTGTTCATTTATTATTTGGATATGCGAGCATTATGAGCATTGTGAGCATTCTTTGTTTGATCTTTCGCATCATTGCTTGTTTCTTTTTTCTTCTCCATTTTGCATCTTCATACCATATATCTTTGAGTCTAGTTTCTATCGTCTCTATTTGTTTCCTTTTTATCTCCTTTTGTATGATGACATGCTCTCATCCAGGCTACTAGTCAGGTTTGTCACCCTTCATTCGCTGTAGGTTTGATCCAGGGATTCTTAGGTTGGGGGGACCATTTGGGCTTAGAGGTTTGAGGTTCTTCGGTTGGATTGTGTTAGTATGGCATTCGACCTACCTACTTTGAAGGTTCGGCTTCGAAAAAAAAACAAAAAAAAACAAAAAAAAAAAAAACAAAACAAAAAAAGAAGAAAAAAAAACAAAACAAAAAAACAAAAAACAAAAAAAAAAAGCCAAAAAAAAAAAAAAGTGTGTTTGTTTGATATTCGTTACTCATTTAGGTTTGAGAGATTTATTATTCCTCTGAGGGTTGAGTGAAAGCATTGTGCGATCTTTCTCCATGAATTTGGGCAACACATTGGGTATGAGGTTTGGTTTGCTTCGCACTAGGTCCACTGGATCGTACACGCATCACCACTCCGTCTTATAGTGACTTGCTTTGACTTGACGTTCTTGGGGCCAGGTTGTTCGTCTATTACTTCATACATTACCACATTGTATCGGCTGTTTCTTCCTTTTACCTTTATCCATTCATCATTTTTCTTATCACCCCGGTCTTCTTCTACTCTTAATGATCATCGTCTCACTTCTTGGCGGCGTGTCCTTTGGTGCACTCGCTTGTCATTTCATTGTTCATTCGGATGTTGGTTGAGTCACCTTGCTCACATGATCCTTTAATATTTGACATTCTTGTGTCTGAGGTTTGGCATTATTTATTGGGTATTTAGGCCTTTGTTTCCCATCATGTCATTCACCTTTCACTAAGCCTACATTACGGTCCAGTCGTAAGATACCGAGACCATGAGATCGTGTTTGTAAGCATTTTACATGGACGGGTTCTACTGTGCGATTAGTCTGGGATGTCGACGAGTCTGTTCTTAAGGAGTATCGAGGTCACATAATGCTTCTCCATTGAGTTTGCTTGCATCGGGTGCCTGATCGAATGGAGCGTCACAGTCGGGACCATGGATGCCGTTAACTTTATCGCTGACACGCTCCTGGGGGCATACCTTATCCTTTCATGTTGGCATTGGCTGGAAATGCCTGTGTACCAGCGTATTTTGCACAAGAGATGTTTGGCATCGAAGTTTGGTATGCTCTACATGCAGCGGGTTTCTTCATACGTGAGTGCTTGGGGCTGGAATTCGGATTCATGGATATTTGTCAACTCGATGAGATTGCACGTGGCACCTGAAACCCATATGTTGTCTTGTTCTCTTGCTCAGATGATTGGGTCTTTAGAATTTATTTTAGAGTTTTTTTTTTTTTTTGCTTTTTTTTTTTGTTTTTTTTTTTTGAGTCGAACCTTCAAAGTAGATTAGAATGCCATGCTAACTTTACAATCCCGGCCAAGAAAGGAACCTCGAGCCTCACAAGCCCCGAGAATGGTCCCCTCATTTAAGAATCCGGATCCAAAACCCTACGAGGCGGAATGAAGGGTGTGACAAACCGACTAGTAGCTACAGGATGATAATGTCGCATGAAAGGAGATAAAAGTGTAAACAAATAGAGATGATAGAAACTAGACTCCAAATATAGATGGTATGAGATGCGAAATGGAGAAGAAAGAAACAAGCGATGATCTGAGAAGAACAAACAAAGAATGTCACAATGCTCATAATACTCACATGTCCAAATAATAAATGAAAGCGCATAGGGCGAGGCCCCGACCCGGTGGAAAAATTACCGAGGCTGAATGAAAGAATAGGCCATAATAAACCGCGTGAGGCTCCGAAGGGCTAAGCATTAGGATATATCGATGTATGGGTTAATAGGGAATATAGGTACTGAAGTGATGGCCACCCATCCTCTAACCATGATCTCGGCGTAAAACCTCTTGGTGATCCACATTGGTATGCATGAGGCTGATTCCAGGTCTAAGTCATCAGCGGTGTTGCTCCACTCTTGAGTCGGATCTCGGATGACATAAGGCCAGAAACTCGATTAGGTTCGCTTTCCTCTAGGGTGGATTGGTCGATCCGGAGGACCTTGAGACTAGGTCGCCTTTACGAAACTTCTTGGGCTTGACCTTTTTCTAAATGCGGGTCATTTTCCTCGATGAGCTGAACATGATCTGGCGCCCTCGATCTCCCTCGTCAATTTGAGTGCGCATCTGAAAACGGATTGGTTGAAGAGCCTCTGCATCCGTCCATCATGAATATCTCATCTCCCGAAAACTCAATCGAATGTATGCCCCGGGGAGTGGAGGTGCGGCTCTAGTGTGTCATGAGTGGGAGCGGATGCAATAGTCACCGAGGCGTCTTCATCAGCGGAGGCAGTCAATCGAGTCTGAATGGCATGCCTCGGTGCGGCCTGATTATGCGTATCATGACGGCTCTTTGATGATAAACACGGTGAAGATGCGTCACGAGATCGAGGTGGGGTGAGATTTGTAGTGGTGGTGCAGGTGGTAGTGGTATAATCAAACCCCTTGACGATCTTTGAAATGCTTTTCGGCTCGGTGGCATCGAGGAGTTGTGTAAATTGCCTAATCGGCCTCGGTGGAGGTGGTTGCTCTATACCTGCGTGAGTGCTTTGTCTGAGTGGCCTCACGAGGGCGCTGTGCTTAGTAGTATATCTTTGGCGTGGTGGCGAGTGTAGATAAGTGAGGCCCAGTAGGCTGAGAAAGGAGGAAGGCTGAGTGCATCTTGACCATTTGTGTCATCACAGTAGGAGTGTCACGGCTTGCCTTTGAAACGGAGGAAGGTGATGTAGGGACCTATGTCTTGTAATGCCAATGGCACCAGGCATCGATGGTCTGGTCAGACCTGCTGGCTTCTTCCCTTTAGTCGAAGGAGAAGAGTGCGCCCTCCTCAATGCCATGGGGCCCTGAACGATGATCGAGTTTATGCATGGGAGAGCCCGTGGGATGCTGGCAAGCGGGTTGAAGACTACGCATGAAATCATCTTGGAATCACGATCATGTTTACGAGGTCTATCTTATAATTTGTGCAATCTTCTCTCCGGTAGGATGAATGGGATTCTCAGGCTCATCCGGCCTCTGCCTGAGGGCCTCTAACTCTCTCCGGGATACATCCACTACGGTATTAAAAGAATACTGTCTGATAAACTCTGAGCGGCACCACTCAGCGACAGAGGAAAAAGCATAATCATACGCTGACTCATCGATCTATGCGTAGCATGCTTATTGTTGTATAGCGCAAGTGGTCACGGGGCACCACATCGTGTACCTCTGATATGGCATGCGAGGAACTTCATTTAGCGAGGCTGCCGGAAGGTCATCATATCGGAGTCCCAACTGTAACTCATCGAAACATGCGGGGGCCTGATCCTCTGCTCCGATCACTGCTCGATACGGGCTGAGTGTTATCAATAATCGGTGCGGGGGCCCGCAATGAGAATGGCATGGTCTCAGTGCGGCCATGTAAGAACCAAGACCAACTGCGGGGCTGATTGAACAGTGGTGGTGGTGGAGGTGGAGTATAGTCTGTGTACCCAATTGATTCGGATAATGGTGGGGGGTGGTGGAGGGTGGGCAGTATAGTCTGGCACATGCCGAGTGGTCGGATGATGGTGGTGGTGGTGGTGGAGGTGCGATGATCATGCGAGGTGCTCCCCGAAATTGGCGATGTTGGGCCCGATGCCCGTGATCCTCTTTGTCCCGGTCCACGAAATAGCATCCACGGAGAGATGTCATGGTATCGTAATCTGTGGTAGTCGTGATGGCGTGCGAGGTCCATATCTCCTATGATTTGATGCATGCTCCTAGCGGCTGACCGTGGATGCAGCAGATCTCCTAACAAGTCTGCCTCACGTCCAAGATCAAGCTCGGGAACCCCGGTCGTTCTTAGTTAACAATCCACACAAAGGAAAGGGGCATGGTCCGTGTCTATCCAATCAGAAAATCAATCGAATGCAATCCCACAATGAAATCCTCTAAGAATGAACGGACATGTGACATCAACGGCTAATCGATATAGAGGCCCCACTGTCTGAAGAGCGAATTCGACATAGGTAATACCTTAAGGTAAAATGGCTCAAAAGCTAACAAGGAAAGGCAAGTCCACAAGGCTAGATGGCCAGGTACTGAGGATACGCCTTAGGAGATCCCTAATCAATAATCAATCAACAATCACAATGACACACTGGCCACGCATGTATCCATGAAATCTAGCTTAGGGCTATATAGGTCTTCATCCGTCGTCTCCATAGTGCTCCCATACATCGATATAGCCCTTATGCTAGACCTTATTCCAAACCCCTAGCTTGGTCGAAGGTAGACAGTTGGGAATGACTCCCAAACAACATAAGCAATCAATGAGAATAATCGACGAAGACTAGTGATTCGGAAGTAAGGGATACACCGTGCCTTTACAAGCACGAACAAAATCAAACAATCATGCGAAATTGAGGTAGTCGTAGCAATCAGTCATGCGCCAAAGAGCAAGCCTATCACATAGTATACACCTGAACTAACCATTTATACTTGATGAAACATATAGCTAGGTACGAATCAACAATGGGCAAACGCAGTGGAATCCAACATGTGAACACCTGACCTGATGACCATAAGTGTATGCGAATACAGCCAGAGTAAGTGATCATCGACCATTTGTGTAGCTAGAGCCTATTGATGAGAACCATGTGCTCCAGTATACCCTGACTCAAGTTCAAGCTTGATCTCTTATGAAACCGAGAGATTACAGGTTTAAGTCGAATGAAGTCGCGAATTTGTGGGACTCACATAGATCACGGACGGCGCGACTAAGCTTTTAAAATGGAAGGAAAAATGTGAAAGAAATGTGGGTTGATTTTAGGAGTTTTGGAAAATCGTCCCCGGAGAAGACGGTTTTGCTTTGGGTCGCCACTTACTTTTATTTTTTTATTTTTAAGTGGAAAGCAGTAGAGCAAAACCTGATGACTCCGGTATGGAAAAAACGGTCTGCGAACTAGATTTCTCGGTCAGGGATCGAAATACCTATCAGGAAGGAGTACTCATTATAGGTAGCCCCCTCTAAGCCGGAACTAGGTCTCTACTAGTGAATTGGGTATGTAGGAGTATATGGGTCAAAATCGAGATAGTCTCATAGGCTAAACATCTGACTTGGATCAGGCCCTGACCTAATTGGTATCTAACATGCTTAAAAACACTCAACCCAGCGAAAATGGTCGTACCTACGGTCCTTGGCCCACGCTACATCAAAGGTTAGCCAAAAACATAAGCATGCCTTGGCACTCAAACACAAAGCATCCATGTGAAATTCATTTACCCGACACTAAAGCACATACTGTGGTCCCTAATAATGTATAAGAGTCGATCAGCGTTTCGGGCATCTTGTTCTCAAAATTAAATATAAAAGAAAAAGCGAGCTAGGAGAAACCATACATTGCATCTCAGTCACTCATTGATGCTACAACTTTTTGTTGACTATACAAGCTCGTCTATTCATCTCATGAAGAAGAATCGGTCTCGACAAAACACTAGATTATTGGTGCTTAACTAATCACCCTTGGACCCGCATAGACCCTGATTCTCAAGAATCCAAAATGGAACCACATTAACCTGAAATAAACCCCATTTCAGACCCTAAATATAGCCCTACATTGATTTAGGGCGAATGGGCTGGACTCACAAAGATCATGGGCTTCAATTAAAAGCGAAATGAGGACCCTTGCGAGCCGACAAGGCGACCCGATCTAGTTCCCCAGCCCAGGTTCAGCCAGTTGAGACTCCAAAATTTTAGAACCTTCCTCAAAAGATTCATGAATCCAACAAGACAAACAGGTTCAATTGAACTCAAAGTAACAGAACCAACACAAAGCAAATCAAACCACCCAATGCCGTTCCGACCAAAGCTGAACCAAATGGCCGTGGTTTGGTTCCCATTCTGATCCCGGACGGTTGACAAAATATTTCAAAAATCTTTAGAACCTTCCTTACAAAGTCAGGAATCCCAGCAAGACAAACGGAGTTCAGATTCCGACTCAGAGTAACCCGAGAACCAGCACAAACAAATCAAACCACCCAAGCGCCGTTCCATTAAGCCCGAACCAAATGACATTTTAGTTTTGTTTCCCAACCCCCGATGCAGACGGTTGACAAAATATTTTAAAAGAATGTCAGAATCTTCTTTAAAAATTAAATCCAAAAAAAACAAGCTGTTGATTGATTCTCAGCTCGAATAGTGAGAACAGCCAAAACAAATCAAACCACCCAAGCTTCTTGTGGCTGTGGATTCAGCAAGTAAAACCAAATGGACCGGTTGGTTTCAGTTTTCCAACAATCTGGGCAGTTTAGAGAAAATATTAGAAAATTGTCAAGAATCTTCTTTAAAGTCAAAGTCAAAAAACAAATGGTGATTGATTCTCAGCTCGGATGAGTGAGAACCAACCAAAACAAATCAAACCACCCAAAGCTGGTAACAGCCGTTCCAGCAAACTAAACCAAATGGACCCGGTTGGTTGGTTTTCCAACCCGATCACGGACGGTTGAGAAAATATTTGAAAAATTGTCGAGTCTTAACAAGGAGTCGGGAATCAAAAACAAACGGTGATTGATTCTCAGCTCGAATGAGTGAACCAACCAAAACAAATCAAGCTACTTGGCTAGTTCTAGCGAAACCATTGAATCGGCTCTCACGTATGAGCGTGAAAACCGGTTCAAATGGTTGAGGTAAAAACCTAAAATTTGGTCAGAATATCCTGTATATAATAGAGTGGAGCCAGGTTCCATTTCTTACCTCTTCACATAAAACGCTGAACAGAAACCAAGCTACACATCAGGAAAAATCGTGACGATGTGTCAGAGCGGAAGTGTGCCCCTCAAGGTCTTTTCAATCTGATCTCTATGTCCTTTTATGTAATTCCCACCTCCAGCCATCAAAGCCTCTTCGTTTTTCTCTCCTTCTAGCTTTGGAAAGGGCCCTAATCAGTCTCGGAAATAGCTTCCCCATTCACTCCCCTCCTCATTTCCCATGCAAGCTGAATCACTTAAGTTTTCAGCTTGCTTCACCCCAGTATCCACATGGGTTCATAATTTGGGCTGTATATAACTAAGACAAGGCCCAAATGGGCCCTGTGCTTCCCCAGATTGAGCTAGACTTGGGCCCGAACCATTGGGATTTGGGCTCCCAATCCTGAGACTTGATGCTCCACACATTTGTCCTTCTTAGGTTGAAAGCCCAGGGATACCAACCAGTCAGGCGGTTGAGGAAAATTATGAATTTGGATAGAATGTTCCCTGAAGAATAAGGAGACCAACAAAAAAAACGGTGCACCATTCCAAGTTTGGATGAGGGAGATATGATCAAAACAAGGAGGAGTGCTTGTCAAAATCACCAACGATTATTTGTATACATACTACATCGACGAACCGATCAAACCCGATTAGTCAAACGGTTGACCAAAATTATAATTTTAACATAAACCTCCTTAGCGGAATAAGGAATCCAACAAAACAAGCAGTGAACAATTCTGAGCTCCGGACAAAGGAGATACAATCGAAACAAGCTCAAGTGCTCAAATATGACGCTGCCATAAACTCAGTTATTCTAAACCCTTGGGGCGCCGCGCGCCTATGTACAGTGCCAATAAGCGACACTCGATGACACTCTGAAGTGAAATACACATACAGCGCTCGATGGATGCATATACAAGCCACCGAGGCTCGGAGAAAGAACTAAGGCCTAAAGGGCTAGAAATGGTGTTATATGAGAACAATGGGTGAGTATGACACCCATGGGATAAATCTCAGTGCTTAGGGACAAAATTGAGGGTCTACACACTTAACCCCTTTCTGCAAGTGCACAGATCATACAAGTAATAAAGTGGACTCTAGGAGTCTGGATATCATACCTACGAGGATTAGAGGTTCTCTCTAATTGGAATTTAAGCACTCCGAGTATAAGGGCTCTTCACTATCTAGGTGACCAAATATGATGAGAATTAAAATCAATTTAACTAAAGTAAAAACTGATTTAAAACTAATCAGCCAATTCTAAAATCTATCAAGCAAACAACTACTAAAGTCTAAAATGTATGAAGAGAGACATTATGGATGGGAATAATCATTTAACAATCAATTTGCATTTCCTTTAAAGCATAACATTTGTGAGTTGAATGTTGGATTTGTCCAAGAGCAAAGTAGTATAGCCTTATAATACCTCTTGACACTATACATTTCACTATTTAGATAATCATATTCCTAAACCAAGTTAATGGGTCTATATAGCTACTTTTAGGATTTTATCCTCTTTAAGATTTGGTTGTTTTTCCTAAACCCAGTACTTCACAACCATTTCTTAGGAATGAAGACAACTTACCCCCATAGACAGGGTAACCTGAAGCACTTTCTCCAGCTGGTGGTACCCTCATTCTGCAATTCAAATAGAATACTCTCTCTCCTTGATTAGAATCTTTGCTAACACGAGATCAAGATTATTCTAGCAAATTGAGATGAGACCTCTAAACATTAAACAAATAAATCATTAGTTGGTCCTTATTCCTCGGGAACACACTTTTGGTGTCACTCAAAGGGAACCTCGAAGTCAGAGGTTAGAATAGCGCCTATGATTCACCACAATGATATTTAGAGTGTATTAGTTCTAAAAATATCAGTTTATCTTACCTTCAAGTTACTGCTCTTTCCTCTCAGGCATGGTCTTCTCTATTGCACTCAGAGGCCTCCTGGAAATCAGAGCATAAATACAACTCTTTTTGGGTATAATCTACTAATATTTAGAACAATTCATTATGAGAACAGTACTAATTATGTAAATTCAATTTTCAAACCCACAAAATAAACTATAAATCTGCAAATTTGAATGTTCAACAATTAATCTCCATCCCTAGAGGGTGTTTAATGCTCCATTACTGGATTCCAATCATCACCAATCAAGCAACAAGAAGAAAAATGAAGAAAGAAATCAAGAGATAAGGAATGAGAGAACAAATCGTGATTTGAGCTTCAATCTTCGTCTCAACAGTAATGAAATTTGGATCTCTGAGTACAACACCAAAATCTCTTTAATATAAATAAAAATATGCTCTAAAACTACTCTAAGATCTACTAAAAATCAAAACCTAAGCTAAACTAAAACATTGGAAGGTTTTAGAGAGAGAAACCCTCATGAGAGGTGTTCTCCCACCTCCTTTCTTACCCTAAAAACCTAAAAAATGAGTATTTATAGTCTTAGGGTGAAATGGGGTTGAAAATAGTCAAAACAACAATTTTTGGGGCTTTCTGGTCAGGCCCAACTTCAATGTCGCAACATTGGACTCTAATGTCACGACATTGAACTGTAATGTCGCGACATTGCTTTCGGCTCAGTGGCTGTTTTATTTTCTAACTTGTCGAGGTCATAACTCCTTCGTTTTAACTCGGATTTAGGCGTGTGAGGTGTCGTTGGAAAGCTCTTTGAATGTAGAATGCAACAATGAGTGGATTTGAACCATTTTATGCTCTAGATGATACATAAAAATTCATCTTCCTAATGATGCGCTGTAAGACATTCGGTTAACTCTCTTTTGGAAATATTTTGCATCTTTTCTTACTAAATCACTTGCTTTCCATCAAGAATCCTACAAAACCAAGTTCAGAGGAAATTTTATGAGTTTTACATGAATTTGGATATAAAATACTCAAAAATAGCATGTGAAATGGACTTATAACATAGATGGGTTTTACACTCATCAGTAATCGCTAAAGCTGCTCTACATACCAAATTCTTCAAGAGCTTATTTTTGAAGCAGATCATAAAATTGCTTGCAAGATGATGCATGCAAATCTTGTGATAAGCAAATGATGCAGTCCAACCAAGATGAGGATCGTTCATTACTACCATAATACATGTATATATGTAAGATATAACACAAATCCCCGTCTATTAAGTAGCTCTGTTTATGATACATGCCAAAAATCATCCCCAACTATCAATATTCTCGCCTTTTGTAATAGAAAATGCCAATGGAAACAACTGATTATTTTCATCACACCCCATAGCAATCAATAATGTGCCTTTATACTTCTTATACAAATGTGTACCATCAATACTCAATATGGGACGACAATGTTCAAACCCTTCAATAGATGGCTTGAATGACCAGAACACGCGTTGAAATATCTCAGTGTTTGGCATATTACTATCAAATGTTTTCCAAATTACAACATATCTAGGATTTGCTTTCTCTAAGGCCAAGAACAAACGTGACAACTTTGTATATGATTGAGAAAAGTCACCAAATAAGTGTCTAAGTGTCTAAGTGTTTTATGCTTTTCATCCAACTCCTTTTTGTATGAAATTTCATATCCTCATTTCTCCATCACACTTGCTTGAATAGCAGTTGTAGACAATGTGAATTATGCCTTAATAATTGCCATGATATGAGCATCAACGAAGTTTGAGTCCAATTGTTGATGGTCCCAATTCAAGAAATGATTAACACAAATATGCGGCCCTTTATATTTGTTGATAACAAATAAACAAGTATCTTTCACAACCATGGCACGAAGGTTCCATGGAATTGACATTCTTCTGTCTTCTTACATTTTAAAACTAATAATTTTTTGAGAATGCAACAACAACAAACTTTTGGTGTGCTTTAATTGAGTAAATCTTTGCAGCCTCTTGCAAATTAGATTTAGAACTAAAAACTTAGCCAGCTACAAATTCCCCACTTGAATAACCAGTAGTATGTTGCACCCATGGAGTCCAATCACTTGAAATAGCATTACCAAAGTTTTCAACATGTTCAAATTGAGGTGATTGTGGCAAGTGATAATGAATAGGTGATGATGACTCATACGGTTCCTCGACATACAGGTTGTGATACATCCGCACAGATGTTGTATGCGTAGAGACATATAAATCCCTTCATTCTCCAAAGCGGTTAGTTGGAAGGATGATACATGTCCATCGGCTCGGTATCTAGGTCTCCATTAGATTCATCATCAACGTCTTCATCAGATTCATCATTAGCTTCTTCATATTCGCAGTCTTCATCACATGGAACCCAGAAATTCAATTTACGGAATAAGGGCAAAATCGTAATTTTGATTACAAAATTGTAATTTAGGTTAAAAATCTGAATTTATTCTCTGATGGATGTAGAAATGGTTATGGGTTAAGAGATAAAGTCCTGCATAAAAATCTAATTATACGTAAAATTTCGTAATTTTAAGAACGGTCGAGTTGACACGTTTTTCGAGTCAGCGTTCTGATCTTAGTAAAAGCAATTCGATCGCGGCCAGTCACATATAACAAGTACTCATGTGCCATAAGTGGTGTGAGTAGAGAAATGATGAAAATGGACGGTAGAGATAGTCTTGGAATATCGGTCTGGTAAGAGGGACATAATGGTCGTTATGGGATTTGATTTTAAGTCATTTAAGGGCGAAAGTGTAATAGTGTTTCATCTCGCTAGTAAAGAACGTGAAATGCATTTTGAGATCGGTGGCTCCATTTTTGAGAGAGTCTTTTAAGAGAGAAGCTTCTCTCTGAAATCTGTGAATCCGGCCGTCGGCGGTCTTGGGCGAGAAGGAAGTTCTGCAGCGAGAGGCCGAGGCTGCCGTGGACTCCGGGATTGTGAGTTTTTGACAACCTGCTATATGGTTTCTCCCTACACTCAAGGCTATTCCCATTTTTAATTTAAGTGTTTTTCGATGTTTAGGTTGGTTTGAGGCCGTGAGGGGCACGTTTGTCCCGATCCAAACTTGGGACCAATTGTTTGATTATTGAAGCAATGGTGAAAACATTGGCTATTCACGGAGCTGTTTGGGTGTTTTAAATTCATAAAATTTGCTTTAAATCATGTATTGATATGACAAAAGGCGAGAGTGGGCCGTCGATCCCGAAACATGGGACGAATTGTGGGAGTGTTAGATTTTTTGGGCCATTTGTGAACCTCCGAAGCGTCGTAATTTGTTGTGTTGGAACATGCATTAAATTCTATTTTAGTGAGTAAGGAGACCGAAAATGGGAATGGAAATCGGTTCCACAAGAGGAACGCCGATGTAGGAAGTGTGGGATTTGCTTTCGTGGGCTGGCCGCCCAGATTGTATGAAATGGACCATCATCCATTGTTTGGCATGAGAATTGTTTGATGTGAATGGCGGTATGTGTGAAGATAGATAGGTTAAGACATTATTGTAATGTGTTAGTACAATGACGCGAGTCATGGGGTCGAATTGTGTTGTAAGCCATTGGAGATGATTATGATTTACTTTCGATTGGTAAATTGGGTGATGATTGATGTGTTGAATTACATGCGTGTGGTGTAGTTGATTGAAAATATGCATATTGACATATTATTGTAAATGATTTTGAAAATGGCATAATGTATTTTCATATGCCATGGAGTAACCTAGAGTGGGGTGTGAGTGCATGACAAGGTATTTTGTAAAACGGATATAGTTCGCGAAGGAATTTAGCGGATGATATTAGGAGAATTGGGTTGGGAGATGGGCCAGCGGATCATTTCGGATGAGAACCATGGTATTTGGAGCTCACACAACCAATTCACCTCGAAGGAGTAGTCCCATATTTTTGCAGACACATTCGGTAGTATATTTTCAGAACAACAGGTTTTTTGAAAATGATTGTTTCTCATACATGGCCAGGCAGGAGTGTGGGTAGTGGTGAGGACTCGTGGCGTGGTGATCATGTAGACGTTCAGTAAGTCCGCGCGTATTTACTTGAGTGTGTGTTTATTTTACAGACATTGCCTTTGCGCCAGGTGGAGGTAACCCGTTTAGAGGTGATTCCACTGCGGGCTTCGGCTGCTTGAGTACGATGGGACCTTTATTTTTAGTGCGAGAGCCCTCGAAACCGATTCATTTTGAAGAAGCGGTTCATGATTTTGATGGTTTTTTGGATATGTATTAGACTTGTAGACATTATTATATGTTTGTACAAAAGATGTAATCAACTATTGAATTGTGTGAGATAGTGAGAATAGTTGTGATATTTGTTTTATAGTATTAGTTTATGGGCGTGGTCGTATTGGATATATATTGCATATATTGGGTATTTTGGGACGGTACATGCAGTTTATACAAGTTTTGTATTTGGGTAGGAGCTCCGGTACAAGGAGACTCTGCCAGATTTTCGCAGTAGTGATCAGGTAACCCGACATCCACTTGTATTCCGCGGGTTGACCGGTAGTCAACGGACCCCCCGGTTTGGGGCGTCACATCATCATCTCCATATACTCCACATCTGTCAGTATCTGATACTAGACCCTTACTAGGCCCACAACCATTGTCAAATTCTACAACATTATCATTTTCACGAACTAATAAATCTGTATACCCACTGATCGGGATGAATCATGCGTGCATTTCAATTGAATTCTCGGTGTCCTTTATAGCTAAAATGCATGATTCACAGTCTTTTTCATTAATATTACGCAAATCCCATATTATATTGTTCTATAGAATATGCGATGTTGGAATCAAAGGAGCTAAAAGAGCGAAGCGAAACGGCGAAATAAACGGGCGGACAGCGAAGTGCTACTAGTACGCGCGGTGAACACCCGCCGCTGGCGGCTTAACCTCGCCCAGCGGCCGAAGACCCCGCCGCGGTGGACGGGGACGAGTTTAAAGGGTCTGGCTCGCAGCGGCAATGAAGCAACAACCAGCGGCTGACATAGCGAGGCACCGCACCAAGCGGAGCGAAGAACCTGACGCAGGCCATTGATGGGCCCGTGTCCCAAGGTATAAAAGGGGAGTAATTTCAAAGCAGAAAGGGAGATTGGATCGACAAGAAGAAGGAGATACAAGCAGAGGGAGATCAATAGAGACGGATTCGGGAAAGATCGCGAAGACGGATTTTTCTGTAGTTCTTCCCTCAACCTACTTCATGATTTGAATTTGTCAATCTGTAATGGATAATATGATGAACTAATTCTTTTCTCTAGGGTTTTGTCAACCCTAACCACAGTTTGATGGATTGATTTTCAGTTTTGACTTATTTGAATATTAATATGAGTTCATATGTTTGCTTTAATTATGGATTTAATTACATGTTATTGTTTGGCCAACCGTGACATGCTAAAGCTGGGAGTTTGAGATCGAGAGAAGATGACTTCTAGGGACATGGTTAAAGCAACACTTGGGTAGTTGAAGAATAGAGATATTCCAGACTGCAAGTGTGGCACTAGGGTTTGCACATTTAGGCGTTTCGGAGTCGAGGTTGAGGCATAGATGCAATACATCCACTAAGCGAGATGAATAAATATATCTCAAGAGAGAATATCTTGTGGAAAGATCTGACCCGTAACATAACTCATATGAATATGGCAATAAGTTCTTAATTGAATTGACATCCATCAAGTGTAGTAGGAGGCAATAAAACCTAGGTTTCTCATCATTAATATAATTCAATACATCAATTTTAAGTTTTGTTAATTCTAGTAATTTAGTCGTAGTCGCTAGGATTAGATCAAATATTGTCGAAGTCATTAAATCAGTAGTCAACGCTTCTCTTCAAAGGAGCGACACTTGAATAACCATTTACACTACGTCAACTCGGCCGCGTATGCTTGCGCGTTCAGCCTAATTTATACACTCACGCTAGAGGCTGTCACCCACCCACCCAGTTGATTCGCGTGAAGCCATTTCAGAGCGACCTCAATGTACAATTCAATTTCCTTCATTTCAGTTTATGGTAACCATGTTCAACGTCGGTACACACTGTCATCAATGGAAAAGGTTGGAACCTATTTCCACTTTTTAAGGGATACTTACAATTGAGGATTAATTTGAACCTTTGTTTGTCAATGGTTGTCCTTGAGTATATCATATCATTTAATTGTTCAACGTGCAATCAACCGGTACATCCAAAGGCACAATGACAACTTTGTTCTCGACATATTTGGCGTATGTTTGATTCTTAGTATATTTTAATTTGTAATAACATATCGAGAATAGTGGGAAATAAGGAGCGTAGATGTTTATACAAAATGGTCCCAAATAAATTAAATAATGAGATGTCATTATCCTTATCATAGGCACTATCTATGGATGCTACATTCAATCACCTTGTTTAGCCAAGGAATAACCCAAATAAAGAGTTTGGCTATATGAAAGTTCACATGGGGTAATAATTAAGAAAAATGCATAGAATTAATGAGGAAGGCAATTGAAGATTAAAGGTTTGGCTCAAGTTGTGAAAATGTGAGATGGGTTAACAAGTTAATCAAATTCGAATCCATAAGAGTATACTATAATGTAATATGCAAATTGAATATATATATATATATATATATATATATATATATATATATATAAAATGATATCAATAAAGTGAGTCATGAGCCTATCATGCATAACTCATGTCGAAGAAAAATCAACATTTCTAAAAGATATCAATGGTTGTAAATGTTATTTGTAGTTACAAATTTTTATATTGGTAGTTCTTAGCCCTTTAACATGAAAATTAAGGAAAATATATTTTTTTATGACTCATGGAAAATTAAGGAAAAATAGAAGTATTAATCTTGAAGATGAGATTGTTTTTACTTTAGATAACAATATTCTATATCTTGAAGAAAAAATATTTTATATTCCTTTAAATACCACAATATAAATGGTGTATGTTTTTTACTTAGTTTTAAATAGAACTTAAAAAAGTAAAAAGAGTTCTAAATAAACCACTTCAACTAGAAATAGAACATTATCAAATACATCTTTACTTATTCATCTTTTTTTGGAAAAAAAATGTAACACATGAATATCACATTAAACATTTTCTTATATTTTTAGATCTTATCAAACAATCAAAAATGTAATTTGCATGTTATGATCAAAACATTTTTATTTGGTCCCAACTGAACCAAAAGTGAACAAGGAAAATGAACCAAAAGTGTTCTCCTTGTTTTGGAAAACAAAAAACAATTTTAAAACTATATTCAACCAGACTCTTAAGTTTATTTTTGGAAGCAATTCTTGTCAACTACTTTTCAAATATGGGTGATTTTAGGAGTTTTGACTCAAAATAGTACTTTTCAATTACAAAAATATCAATCAAATATATATTTGAAAATACATATTTAATCACCACATTATCAACAAAACACACCACATTAAGAAATTTTCAACAAAAAACAGTTTAGGACAACCCATAAATAAAATTAAAAAAAAACAGTGACCTAAAAAACGAAAACCAAACAAGGACTTATGCATTCTATGCCTCAAGAAATGCACATTTAATTACACATTATCAACAAAATACACCACATTAAGAAATTTTCAACAAAAAACAGTTTTGGACAACCCAGGAATTAAAAAAAAAAAATGACCTAAAAAACAGCTACCAAATAAGGCCTTATGCACTCTATATTTGTTTTTCAAGAAAATACATATTTAATCACCACATTATCAACAAAACACACCACATTAAGAAATTTTCAACAAAAAACAGTTTAGAACAACCTAGAAATTAAAAAAAAAAATAGTGACCTAAAAAACAACTACCAAACAAGGCCTTATGCACTCTATGTTTGTTTCTTAAGAAAATACACATCTAATCACCACATTATCAACAAAACACACCACACAAACAAAATCTTATCACCACAAATTAAAGTGGGAACTAAACCCAAGGATTTATACCACATTATCAACAAAACACACCAACAAAACCAGCAATTTAAGAAATTTTCAACAAAAAACAATGCAATGTAGGAGGGTTACCTACTGTTGAGTCAAATGGAGTTTAGAAGAGAAAATATGGAGCAAAAATCCCTTGATTGTAATTAGTCGCCGACAAGGGAGAGGATGAAGAAGAGAGGATAAAAGGGAGAAATGGGGGAGGAAGAAGGGTTATACAGAGTGCAAAAAAGAACACGATAATTTGGTTGTGTAGGGCGTGAAGTGAAGTTTTAAAATGGTGGAAGTGGTTGTCACTAGCAGCGACCAGGATCAAATATGGTAGGGACAACGACATTTTCCAAGTTGTTTCTTCACATGGCCTAGGCGCACTACTTTGAGCAATAATTTGGTTTCAAAACTAATTTCTTAATATTTTTTTTTTTAAAAAAGAGTATTTTAATCCAAAACTATACCTCTGTCTTCCTCCGTTTATTATCTATATTCATCTTACAGAGTTTCAAAGACTGAGAAAACTGTGTCCTTGGTAGCCGCATCAGTGACTACTTCTTTTAAGGATTTCTTCAAAATGAAGAAAATTCGAAACGTACCACACTAAGCAAAGATAATCAAAACCCTGTGAGCAAACGGAATTCAAAATAATAGGTATAATGATTCCCATAGAAAAGGCCAAGACTAAGATCGGCCCAGAAAAATTCCTAGATAACAAAACCAAGAAAATAAAACCCAAATTCAATTCATAAAATTGAACACACATAATGAAACAACCAGACCCACCTGTTGGTATGGTTATAATTCAGCACCTGTTGTCTCTATGCTTTTGCCTTTTTTTCCCTTGTATTGGTATATTTATATACCTTAACTCTCTTAATAATAATCAAGTCTCTTTCATAATATGGTATCAGAGCCATAAGCTTAACAGCAAACCCTAGCCACTGCCGCTGCTCATGATCCACCTCCTTCATTAGCCCTTATCCTCCCTAATGGCCAATGCCTCTTCTTCCACCATTGTCATCGTGCCTTTTCGTACCCTCACAGTCCTGATCAAAACTAACTTGCCTCAAAACTTAGTCGTTCTCAACGTCAGTGCTCAGACACCGCTCAAACTCACAGGCACGAATTATTTTGCGTGGTGGCTACAATTCACATCTATCTTATTTGGAGTCGGCGCCCAGTCGTGATGTTTCAGTCGTGTCCTCACGGCGACGATAACTCTACGTCTTTGCCTCCACAAACCCTCCAGATTGTATATTTTGGCTCCGACAAGATCAATTTCTTCTTAATGCATTGTGGATCATCTTCCCGTTGTGCGATTTCTCTCCGCCTCTACGTCTCGAGCTACGTGGACCACCCTCGAGAAGACATATGCCTCTCCCTCCCGTAGATGGATCATGGTCCATCGCTAGAATCTTTCCAGTCCTCAGCAAGGTAATCGGACCATTACATAATGCATGCAAGATGTCAAACACAACATTGACTCTCTTGCTCTTATGAATGTCCCCGTTGACTTTAATGAGCTCTCTATCCATGTCTTGAATGGACTCGGCCTGACCTACTCGAACTTATCTCATGCTCTCCAAGTTCAAGAGACTCCAATTACGTTCAAGGAATTGTTCAAGCACCTCTAAAAATTCACGGTGACTCGGAGCATTGGGTTTCTTCATTGCCTTTGCCACTCGACCCTAGTTACACTCAAATTGTTCCCTTCTTCCTATCGTCGATCGCCTGGCTTGTGGTGGCGAGAACCATAGCAGTCTCGGCTGATCATGGGCCATACCTGACACCCAAGTGGGCATTATCGACTAACTCCACCTACCCAACTCGGGCACAACCACTACCTCGAGGCATCCTGCTCCATCGCCTCAGCTCGGGCACAACTACTACCTTGGGCGTTGTCAAATTTGTGGTATAACTAGGCACTCTGCTTGGCAAAGCAGTCATCTACCCATTTTGACCTCAGCTCCTTTCCGCCTACTTTTGCCTATGCTTTGTGCTCTACCTTCACTGCACCTTATGCCCACACTGCCATCCATCCATCCACTCCTGGTAACTCTCTAGATTGGGTTGTTGATTCGGTCTCACCATGTGACCACGAATCTTGCTGCTTTAGCCCTTCATGTGCCGTATACCACCTCTTATAGTGTGATTATTGGTGATGGCTCAAGTTTATTGATTGCCAACATTGACACCTTCTCCCTTACCTTTATTTATTTCTAATGTCCTATATTATGCACGCCGTAATAAGAATCTTATTTGGTCTCGGCTTTTGCTGATAATACTTATTAATGTCTTATTTTCTCAGTGTAGGATCACCCTGAGTCACCTTGGTTCACTAGAAATGAACGAAAATCTATTATTGACCAAAGCCAGTCCCCTTTCAGTTTTCAACCCTAGCTATGTCATCCTCATCACGGTCCTCCACCTTTTCATCTTTATGTAGCACAAATAGATCTCGATCATCATCTTGCCAATTCCTTACAATTTCTTGTGTTTCTGATATTTCTTTTCTTGAAGACCATTTATGTTCCTTCTCTTGTAACTCCTGCAATATTAATAAAAAACACAAGTTACCTTTTACTAAACCAAGCATCACCTCTTCCTCTCCACTTGATAATAAAAATGCGCACTTAATTAGTGTGGACCTCACGTTCCTCTTGATGGTTTTATTACTACGTATTTTGTTGACCTATTCTTCAAGTATATTTGGTTTTATCCATTCGTAAATCAGATGTTCATTCAACCTTTATTGCCTTCAAGCAACTTGTTGAAAATTATTTCACCACCACCATTAAAACACTTTACACCAATAATGAGGGTGAATTCCTAGCTCTTCGATTCTTTCTTACAACCTATGGTATAACCCATCTCTCTTTACACCACCCAGCTCCCCGAACAATAGGTATTCTAAATGTCAACATCGGCATATTGTCGAAATGGGTCTCACTCTCCTGCATCATGCCTCCATTCCTCTAACCTTCTTATCGTATGCTTTTGCTACGGTTGTTTATTTAATCAATCAAATGCCTAAAGTTGGTCTCTCTCTTGGTTTCTCATTTGAAAAGTTATTCCACAAAGTTCTTAACCCATCCAAACTCCGTGTCTTCAGTTGTTTATGTTTTCCCTGGTTACGTCCCTACTCTTCCCACAAACTCAACCCAAATCTAGTATGTGTGTCTTTCTCGGCTACTCCCTTACTCAGAGTGCCTTCCTCTGTTTTGACCCCACTCTTAAAAAAAATCTTTGTATCCCATCATGTTAAGTTTGTGGAGAATGTTTTTCCGTTCTCTTCTCCCCCCCACCCTCGCATCGCTGGTAGTAGACACGCACTCTGCTCTCCCCACTTCCTCATTCACCTCGGGTAACCTTCCAACACCATCGAGCTCAACAGACCTCCCGAGTACTTCCCCATCACCTAGCCCAACCTCCCGCCGACCAGCATCCCCCCAACCTGTACCGCTGAGCTCAACAGATGATAAATGTGAATCATACTAGCATTTATAGCATATTTTCCATGTGTTTATGTAACCTAAATGCTAGATTCACACCTATATTTCTAAAGATTACACTAATACCCCATTTGCTTATGTTTTGTAGGATTAAAAGGAAAATCAAGTAAGGAAAAGGCAAAAAGCTAAGAAGGAAGAACCTGCTGTTCGAAGCACTAGTTCACCTCGGCAAGGAGGTTTGCCAAGTCGAAGGGGAGCTTGGCCGAGGCAAAGTTGAAGGAATACAAAAGAAAAAGCCTCGGTTTCGCCTGGTCGAAGATACCCTTCGCCGAGGTAAAGAGGTTCACCAAGGAGAAGAATCCTTCGCCGGGGTGAAGGAGGCATTAATCAGAAGACACCCTCGGGTTCACCAAGGTGAAGAAGCCTTTGCTGAGGCAAAGGACGACAACCTGGACTAGAAAATTCCAAATTTTGAGCCCATTTTGAGCTCATTTTCCAAATGTTATAAATATATGTATTTTACACATTATTAGGGTTCGGTTTTGGAGGTAGAACACCCTCCTTAGGGTTTCTCCTCTCTTCTTCTGGAATCACTTAAGGTTTTTTATTTTCTTTAGTTTTACTTTTTTTTAGAGATGATTTTGAAGAGTTAGCTAGAGGGTCTCTTGCAACTTTAGAGCAAAGTTTGAGACAAATTTCATCTCCCATTTGTTTTGTATCTCTAAACTCTACTCTCTTTGTTAATCTTTCATTATTATGTTTATGTTAAACATGATTTTGTTGGATTTCTTGGTTGTAATGAGTGGTTAAACATCCTCTAAGGTGGATTTCTTGAAGTTGATGCTTGATTTATATATATTTTAGAATGGTTTTATGAATTCATGCTTGTGTGAATGTTAGTTGGTGTAGTTCTTAGGATTATTATGGTTTTAACTAATTAATCCATACTGAGAGTTGGGTCTTCAATCCCCATATTAGGGCCTTCTTAGTGAAGATTGGATTACGCCCACCGCTGGTCTGAGTCTCTTAAGGTATGGAATTAGTTAATTGAAATGCTAATTAACCTAATCGAAGAAGTCTAGGGGAATTAGGAATGCCTAGTACTAGATGGATTTCATTAGGAAGTAGCACCATTTAGCATTATGTGAGATCGATGGTGAGGAGGGTGATCGTCAGGCGTAGTTCCCGAACCAGTCTTATTGTATGGACCAAGAGGTGACCAATTGGATTCCTGAGGAAAGAACTGTCTTAGAAAAGTATTGCATGTAATGACTTAGATGGATTGAAAGGAGAATAAGGAGTTGGTGTGAGAAATTGAGAGGAGACACGGAAGTGTAAACCTCATACCAGTTTCCTTGGACAAACACAAGTATACTTTCACTCAACCGGCACTTCATGAATATAAATCATAATTGCATCAATGGAGACAATCAGCCCTAGCATCATTTCCTAGAGCTTTTCTTTAAAATCAACCCATTTACTTGTGAATCTTTGAAAATCAATTTTAGATTTGTTTTGTTTTAGTTTAGCTTTCTTTTAGATAACCACATTCCCAATCACCCTTCCGCTCAAATA
The DNA here is from genome assembly GCA_016808115.1 of Tetrastigma voinierianum. Classification (NCBI taxonomy): domain Eukaryota; kingdom Viridiplantae; phylum Streptophyta; class Magnoliopsida; order Vitales; family Vitaceae; genus Tetrastigma; species Tetrastigma voinierianum. The sequence goes on from JAEQBH010000947.1 coordinate 225,552, forward strand.
GTGAACGACTTTAGTAGTTGGGGTACTCAATCCTCTCTAAAACCACACCTTCTTTGTGGGATCGATATCTTGACTTATTAGTCCACTTTATTACTTGTGCAACCCGTACGCTTGCAAAAAATAGCTAATGAGTTTTTGACATCGTTGTCAGGGACTTAACAACTAGTCTTTGGTACCTACACCAATTAGGACAACGGACATCCGTAACTCCCTGACATCCATGAGCCTCCTGTCAACTGCATGCTTTCGACCTTGCCCACACCTTTCCATCGCCGTCCTGCGGCCTATTGGGTGGGCATCACCCTCTCACTAGCCTGCTTGGGTCCGGCATCGTTGTGCTATCATCTCCCGTTTCATGTAGTTTGTCTTCTACAAATATCACATCTCTGCTCATGACAACCTTATAGGCGGTGGTCCTAAGCGTACCCATGCTTTCTGTCGACATGTCTAAAATACACTTTACGGATTTGGAGTTTGGCAGTCTTTCTTGGTCATTGTACATCACGTATACAAGACTTCCAAATACATGTAAGTGAGAATAATCAACTGGCTTACCAGTCCACATCTCCATTGGTGTCTTCAGATTGATTGCAGTTGATGGAGATCGATTAATTACATAACGGCGGTGCCAGTATACGCCCGAATAACAACTAGATTAGTTGTCTTCAACAATGCTCTTGTTTTTTCCAACAAGGTTATGTTCATCCGCTCAACCACTCCATTTTGTTGAGAAGTATATGCCACTATGAATTGCCTCTTGATACCTTCTTGTTGACAGAAGTTATCAAATTCTTCACTTGTATATTCTCCTCCATTGTTAGTCCTCAAACACTTGATCTTCTTTCCAGACTCAAGTTCTACCCACCCTTTGAATGCTTTGAAGATTGAAAACACATCTGCCTTCCTCTTAATAGGATGCACCCAACATTTCCTAGAGTAATCGTCAATAAAGGATACAAAGTATCCTGCTCCTCCCCATGGTTTCAGGTGCTTGCGAACATCAAGGAATTAATTCTAGAATTGTTGCACTTCTAGGAATGAGATGTACCAAAAATTTAATCTATAAACTTTGCCAGTGACACAATGCTCACAAAAGTGTGTGCTGTGAGACAGCAAACCATGTTCAAAAAGAATCTTCAAGCCTCGTTCCGATTAGGGGTGCTAATGAGACTAGACAACTCGCGAGCTACTCGGACTCAACTCGGTCAAAACTTTGTTAAAACTCAGCTAGAGTGAGTTCGACTCGAAATGTTAACAAGTCGAATCGAGCAACTCGAAAAGCTCGCAAGAAACTTGAATTTTTTTTATATAAAAATTTTAAATTGTTTTAAAAAAGTTTATAACTCTACTTTTAGGGGATGGCATAAATAATATATCTCTATTTTTTTATTCTTAAAAAATCATAAATTTTTATTATTTATTTAGTTATAGATATATTTATTTTAAAAATAATTAATTTTCTTTAAAAAAATTGGACATGGCATGAAATGTTAATGAGAAATCCCATAAAAATTATAATTGAACTATCATATATTTATTTTAGTTCGAGCTTAAGTAGAGTTTGAGCTCGAGTCAAGTTCAAGCTCGAGTCAAGTTCGAGCTCGAGTTGAGCTCGAGCAGATTTCAAGTTTGAGATCAAGTCGAGTTCGAGTTTTGCACTTTCAAGTTCGATTCCAACTTCATTTTTCAAGATAGCAAGTTTTCGAGCTCGAGTCGAGTTTTGAGCTCGATTTTTTAAGTTCGAGCTCGACTTTTTTAGTTCGGTCGGGCTCGATAAACGCATCGTGCTTGCATGGATTCGAACATGTGGCCAAGCTTCTTATGCCTTAGCGTGTTGATTCTTCTCTTGTCTTTTCGACGCGACGTACGAGTGCCTCCTCAGTCATCTCTGGCCCCAAGCATGTATAGATTTGTAGCAATCTTCTCTGCTTTCATTACTACAAGAGCACCTTTCACAATCTTCATGTTCCCATTTTCAATATGGGTTTTACATATGAGATCGTCCAATTGTCCCAATGATAACAATTTTTTCTTCAAGCCTACAACATGATGTACCTTCTGGATGGTGCAAAATGTGTCATCATACATATTCCAATGCCAACAATTTCCAAGGCATGATCATCTCCCATGAACACAAATCCTTCGGAGATAGGTTGATATTGATGAAATCATGCTCTTCGAGAAGTCATATGCCATGTTGCTCCTGAATCCATTAGCCAGTTATCAGTGAGCTACCTTCTATCCTTAGAGATTGTTGCTGCTTCACTAAACAGGATTTCTCCATCATTCGAGTTACTTGCTACTCATCCAGGCTGATGTCACAGATCATCCCGCTCACTTTTTGTAGAGTTATAACACTCCTTTTTAACAAGCCCTTTCTTGCAACAATGGTAGCATTTGACATTCTTCTTACTTCTAGACTTTGACCTACCACGGTGTTGACTCCCACTTAAGTCACGTTCTATTGATCTTCCCCTCATCACGTTCAGTGCTTCTACCTTTTGCAAGCTTGCTAGTCTAGATTCTTTGTTTTTATGCCGATTTTCTTCTTCCAGAACTACAACTGCAACATCGTCGAAGGTCGGAACTGCAATACTATTTGTCAAATTTATGATGAGCTAATCATAAGAATCTGGTAGACTTTGAAGTAGAATTTTTGCAGAATCAATCTCGTCTATATTATGCTCCATTGAGTCGATTTGCAAAAGAATAGGGACAGTGAGATGTTTGGTCGCATATGGATTCCGCCATTCGAAGAGTGTAGAGTCTTCTTTTCAAGAAGATTTTGGTGTGCCAAGACTTAGCTTCATAGAGCTTAGTTAGTCTCTCTCATATTTTTGCTGCTGTCATCTTTTCATTCATGCTTGACAATATTTCATCTTATATTGCCAAATGTAAAGTCAGCCACAACATTATCATTTATCTCATCCCACTTCTTATCATCAATGATATCTTCTAGCCTTTTTCCAATTGCTTCTAGGCACTTATTCTTTCTCAAGATTGCCCTCATCTTCATTTTCCACAGGAAGAATAATTTCATTGAACTTCTCAATCTCGTACTTTGCCGCCATGTCTCACTTTAACAATGAACAGTAGGAGCCTAGAATAATAATCTCAAAAAAAAGTATTTTATGATGTGGAAGATCGGTCTATAGCCGCAACCATAGAGCATACTAAGACTTGAGTGAAATAATAGCTTGGCTCTGATACCACTTGTTAAGAGATCGACAATGTGGAAGCGATGATGCAACAATAATATGAGTTGAGAAAGTGAGAAAATTAAAAGATAGAGCACACAAAGAATTTTACGTGGTTCATCAATTTAGGCTACATCCATGGGCAAAGCGGTGAAGAACTTCCACTATGAAAGAAAATTACAAAAGACCTTATTCTCTAAATACAAGGAGAGGAAACAGGCACCGAGGAGAACCAAATAAGTGAGAGCCCAGAAGAATTTGAGAAACGTTCTTCGCTAGGAGATAGGTAGGTTAATGAGATAAGCTTGTCTTAAATCTTACATTTATAGCATTTGGTGATTAACCATGACCACAAATTAAGGATGATTGTAGCCACACATTGTTAGAAAAATTCTTGCCACACAAATGGAGAGAATGTGGCCACATGATTTATGGCTAATTTCTAGCCACATACTTCAACCACTCACTTAATTTGGGTTTTATCCATGGATCTTCTCCATGGGTTTGGTTTGGATCAAACAAATTTGATTCACTTAAGTGCAAACACTTTGGTTTTCAATTTGGGTTGTCATTCTAAGTCCAAGCCCAACAAGGATTAGTATCAATGACATTTTTTTTCTTCTTTTTGTGCACAAATTTCTTTATTACTAGAAAAATCTATCTATTACGGTTATAGATAAAAACTTTGATATAAAGAACCAGTCAGGGATTTAAAAATCATGATATGTTGACCATATCGGCGATATTTTGGGGCTTGTCGAGGGCATCAAAATTTCAAACAAAAATTATGGAAGAAAAAAATTCCAAACATAAATTGTGGAAGAAAAAATAAGAAATAAACGGAAGATTGGCCGAAGTCTGAGTTATAGTGCCAAAGATGCTGATGGCACTGGCGGTGCTGCTGTTGGGTTGGCTTGCCATGTAACGCTTCAAAAATACCCTAGAATTTTTATAATAATTTTTATTATATATTCCAGGTATAAATTGAGCAAAACTTGGGTTTTTCCGAGAAAACTGATAAATTGTTAAATTGTGAATTGAGAAATGAAAATGTGAGCATATGATTAAATATTATATGCTAAAATGAGAAATTGATTAAACCCGGAAATAAACCTAAGTGAAAAAGAGCAAATTTGGAAATGTGTAAATGAGGACCTAAGGGTCTAATGAGAATGAACTTAAATGCCAAGTGGATTAAATGATAAATGAAAGTGAAATGAAGAGTTAAAATTCCAAAAAATGAGAAATGAGATTTATTGATGTGCCAAACATAGCCTTAGGGTGAAAATATGACTTAAGGCATTTTTGGTGTTAGAATGCTCATTGGAGCAAAAACATATTTGGGGATTTTGAGAGAGAAAGAGGCTAGGGCTTGGAGAAGAAGTGATTTTTGTGTGATTTCTTCCCCTTCATTGCTTCTAAATGATCAAGCATCTTGGGTTAATGAGATTCAAAAGGATTTTAAGGTAAGAACCAATCCCTAGATTTCTCTAAATGATATTTGGGATAAAAAAAACTCTAATCCATCCAAGGGTTTTGCTCATGGTTGGTTTAGGATGATATTAAAATGCATTTAGGAGAGTTTTCCATAATTTGTTTTGAGTTTTTTGGTGAATTTTTTAGAAAATCGCAAAATGAGCAAGGAGGGCGAACGGACGCCGTTGCAGCGAAGGCTACCTTGCGCGGCAAGTAGGAGCAGAGCCACCTCGGGTTTGCTACAACGAGCCTTGCTTGTGGCGAACGCATTCACGATGGGCCCGAAATTTTATTTGTTTAGAAATTCGATGTATTCGTGCACCGATAATTTAGGGACCCTAATAAGAAAGAAACAAGTGAAGCGTCACGTACCTCGCCGCCTCGCCCGAGAAACTGTTAACCGGCAATGTTCGTTAAGTGTGATTAGTGCTAGTTCACTAAATATGATGTGTGTGATTTGTTAGGGACCGGTGAGGATCACCTAACCTAGGACCGAGATTGAAGGCAAGGAAAAAAGAAAGAGAAAGATTGATTTGTTCTACCTTTTCTTATTCTCGTTTCAAGATTTGAAATGTTTGTTCTATCTTCTCCTATTCTTGTTTCAATATTTGAAAATGTTTGTTCTAAATGCATAAGAAAAGCATATTGATTTGCTTTAATTGATTTGAGGCAAATGATTGTGAAACGATTTACATATGAAAAGTGCGTGATTTTTGAAAATGAAGCTACATTTATACAAATATACATATTATCTTTTGTATTTTGGTATAAAGGATTTGAACGCCCTTAATTTAATGTTAACCGTTTAATTCACATTAAGGATAGATTGGTATACCAATAAAGGTCAAATTAGCAGTATTATGAACAAATATATTGATGTGTCACTCTGATCCGTAGCCCAGCGAGACAATATCGGTAGTGTTCACGAAATTGATTTTTAATAACCAGTCAGCAACCCAACGGGATCGTACTATGTTATAAAACAAATGTTTTTATCTTGACTACTGACGACGGAGCCGTCTGTAATTCCAATATCATATCTAGAACACATGAAGTCAAATTCGTTAAGGGCGGAACTTAATTGATTTGAGATTGTGACATATTGATATTGAAAAACATGATTGCAAATTGAAATGAAAAGAGCATTGTGAAATGTATGAATTTGTTATAAATGAATTATAACATATGAAAGTGTATATTTGGGATGATCAATGAACCGTAAATGATTGTATATGAAATAAGTATATGTATTGCATTAACATTGATCATCGAAAGATTTGAAAGTTTTGTTTAGCAAGTGCATGTTTGACTTAAACTAAAAGCGGTGAATGGAATTGTATGAAACCATTGGCGTAGAAAATGATTAGCGTATTGTTTTTATCGGATGAAGTGTCGAGTGATTGTTAGTGATTGAAGCGGACACAGGTCGAGGAGCTCGAGTCATAAAAAGAATTCTGAGGGTATCTTCCAGAGCATGTGCATTCGCTCAGATTTCTTTGAACATTAATATTTTGTAAAAACAATTTGAACTTTGAAACATCTATTTTGTAAACCATTTTGAAAAGGCTTGGAACACCTTCATTGTAAATGTATTTTGTTAAATATTATGGACCTATTGAATTTGTAAATGTTTATGAGCTTTCCCTAAAATGAAACCGCTTCCGCAAATATTTAAGAACTGTAACGTTTTCGCATGTATTTGATAAATGATTTTGATAAAATAATTGAGTGATGTAGGGCGTCGGCCCAGGGTTTCGGTTCGGACCCTGTAGATTGATGGGCTCGAGGGTCGCCACATGCCACGGGAGACCTGTAATTGAACATGGAGCAACTAAGAAGAAAGGGAGAAATAAAGAATGAAAAAAAATAATAAAAGGAACAATTTTGCTTGAAAAGGATACAAGGAAAAAAATTGTTGTGTGAAAGAGATCAAAGTCGTAAGGGCTACCATACGACCACATTACTATTTATTTTTAAGAAATGCCACTGATTGTATTACAGAAAGGCCACGTGCTATTAAGATGAATAATGGAAAAAAAATATTTGATTTTAAATTATTTGATGTTAGGTCACAAACATTAAAAATGTTCTTAAGTTAAATCTTTTAAGAATAATTTAGAGTAATTTTTTAGAATATTTTAAAATAAATTAAAAAATAAATTTTCATTCAAAATTTAATATTAAATTTTATTTCTCAAATTTTTAAAATAGTTAAAATCAAATTTTAAATAATTATTCTATATATATATATATATATATATATATATATATATATATATATATATATATATATATATATATATTATTTTAAATAAAAATATAATAATGGAGATAAAATAAATAATATTAATCTTAAAATATATTAAGTAATTAATAATAAATTTAATTTAATTTTAATATGTAATGTAAAAGCAAATTTAAATTAAATTTACTGTCATGAATTAAAAATAATAGGTTTAAGTGACTAAAATTTTGAGAATTTCGACCCATTATCTTTTATAAATGTGATTGAATATGATTTAATAAAAATAGTTTTATTTTTAATAAATAAATATAAAATTAGTATAGGAATTTCAATTTTTTTTCAAATGTAGTAATTAATATTATCATTCCTATATATTCAAAAATATGATATGTAAATTAAATATATTCTTAAATTTTGAAAAAATTTAATTATCATATTATCTAAAAATATGATATATCTATAAAATTCACGTACGCTAATATCGTTATTTTCATCCTTGTAACCATTTCACTTTGACATTTTAGCTTTTCTCTTAATGCACATTTTACCTATCTTCCTTCCTTGGACCTAATGTCATGAACTCTTTTATGAAAGTTGGGATTTGCAGAAATGTTCTTAGCTATCACCAAAAAAGGAAGAAAAAAAAAAATCAGAAATCTCCGTTTACAAATTCATATCATTTTTTTATTATTTTTTCCTACCCTTTTTTTTGATGTGATGATTAGGGTGTGATTAATGTTAATGTCGTATTAGGTATGCATTATCGATATATGGATCGTGTCGGCGTTTCTTCGCCCGGCAGAGCATGGATAATAAACGTCTCGGCGTTACATTGCTTAGCTTCAATAATTTATTATTAGTATTGAGCAGTTGGCAGCGATATAGTAAAATTAATTTGATTATTTAAAATAATAAAATTACAATTAATCATCCATGCATATTTAACACAAATAACCTATTAAATTTAACATGTTTATTAATTTTATTATTTAAATTAATAAAAATTATAATTAATAATCCATATTTAACACAAATAACTTATTAAATAGGTTAATTAATTAATATAATAATCGGCTTGGGTGGTCGAATTCGAGGGATCGTGTTAGGCGGTCAGCGAATATGGCTACGTTTATTAAAGTGTTAGCGGATGGGCGCGAATATGACGAAAACAACGATTATCACCAATCCGGCTTCGCCAAAAACGTGTTGGGTTCGTATGCATTGTCGCGTGTCGGGTCAAATTTTATAAGCTCTAGTGATGATAATGTTGTATTACCTGAAAATAAAATCTGTTGAATTTATTGCTTTATGAAAAACTCTAACAGATATTTTATGATCCGTTAGCATGAATTGTATTCATTTGAGGCCTTTCATTAGATGTAACTACACAACAAACTCATACATATTATTAATAGATTTTGTGTTTTTTTTTTCATTCTTTTAGAGGATTTTAATATGTTGATGGAGATAACTTATTGGGAGGAATAGATTTAAGCACATGCACATGTAGACAATCATTGCATTGACATTGAATTGGAGAGCCATTTCACTAGTCGTAGCTTTAAATAATCTGTTTCTCTTTGCTGAAATCCTATCATTTAAGTGTTGTTTCAATTTGAAACCTTGTAAGTTAGAGTTGGGAATTCGGAACGACCCTAATGGATCGCGGGCCATTAGGCCCTAATTTTATTCGGGGTGGTCACGGCACGGGCTTATTCGGATCAAAATGGGTCAAAATAGTAAAAACATTAAAAAATAAATTTATATTTTTTTTAAATATTTTATAAAATGATATTTTGTCAGCAACTATTACACCCAAATAAAAACACAATCACATACAATAATAGACGATCTGAATGGTTTAGGATAATAGATTACTAAAACCGACTCATTTAGAGTAATACTACAAATTTAACACAAATATGTTATTAACAAGAATTTTAAAAATGTAAATAAAATTTTGAAATGAAAGAATATATCAAAGTATCGAATAAAAGAATTTAACTTTTTCGTACACATAGAAGCTGAGTTGTGATATAAGTTAAATTTGAGCCAACAAAATAACATTGATATAAATTATTTCAGCAATTTGCTGCATGACCAATGTGGGCCCGCCTAGAGCTCTACTCACTAGATGTTCGAAATCTAATGGAGTTTATCTCCATCCGTTGAATTAATTAGGTACTCAATTCATGAAACACCACAAACTTTAACAAATACCTTGATGCTTTATGTTTTGTTGCATAAAGTGTTAAGTTAAAAAGGAACTCTTTGTCAAAACTATGAAATTTGTAATTTTATTGTTTTTTAACGAAGACATATCCAAGTTTTTCAATCTTAAAATGTTGAGGTTTGAAACCTTGTTCATTTTCAATGCATTATGTAGAAGAATTTTATTTGCGTTATTATTGCTTTTTGCTTTTAAATAATTGTTTGGTTTTAAAATCTGATAAAATTACATATTACCATCATTATTGTAAACCTCAAAATTAAAACTTCTGTATATTTTGATCCATGATTAAATTCTTTGATTTCATTGCGTACTTAAAGTAAAAGTGTAAAGAAAACTATTTTCCATTATATTCTAATATGATGTACATTACATTTTAGGCTAATATTCAAAACATTCACAATGGCATAAATTTCACACATATTTGAAAACAATTCTGTTTTCTCCCATATTCCTTTGTTTGGATAGAAGAACGAAATAAAAATAATCATAAAACCAAACCACTTTTAAATAGGAGTTTACGATTCATCATATTTAGAGCTAACATTGGCCTTCTTCCGACTTATAAAGAGATAATGTAAATAGCTGTCATTTACTATTATTATACATTCATATTTTATTTCTCATACATTTTTTTTTTGATGGATAATATTTTATTTCTCATACATTCTTTAAAACAATTCATAAATAAATACCTAACAAAAAGGTTATTTCATCAAAAAAAAAAAAAAAAAAGGGAAACATCTGAAGATGTTTGGAGATAATATCTCTCAAAGATCAGTAGATAATTATGCATAAGTCTAAAAGATTATATCTCTAATTCCAAATTAAATTAAAAATCATAAAAATGAAGGGAATGCAATCAATAAATTTAAAAATATATGACCATCGAAAACAAATCTATATTATTCCACTTTATTGCACTTTATCATTTTACCAGCTTTTTTTTTAACTAGCCTCTTTTCCTCGAGCAAAAAATTATAAATTTTTTTGTCATTGCTTGAATTCATAATTCTATACCTCTTTCCATCTTTGTCTTTCTCAATAATTATTCTACATATATCTAAGTTTTTATTTATTTATCGGGATTTAGTTGTCGCGTAATGTGAAGTATAATAGTGTATTTAGGATTTTCCGTCTATTGGTTTTGTCTTTAAGAATGATGGGAATAACAGTTTTGATTTTCATCATGTGTTTATTTATGTTTGAGTAATTCAAACAAATAAAAAACATCCGTCGAGATATAAATCGAGAATGAATATTAAATGTATGATTCAATTTGCATCGATATATAAGGTTTGAGGCGATTAAATTATGTTATTAATGTGAATTTTGTTTCATCATTTATAATTTTTAACAATTTTAAATTAATGAAAATATCTCTTCAAAAAAACTCCATAACGTCCTTGAGACATTGCTCCAATTATTGTATTATGTGAAAGTTTTCATTCAAACTATTTCAATCAAAATTGGCATCCCCATCGTCATGATTCTTACTCCACAATAATAAAAACATTATTTCTTTTTCTTTTTAGTACATTTCTTAAAGATTAGCTATTGGGATTTGACTTAAATGATAAAAAGATGAAATTAGTATATGAGATAATCAAGATCGAATCTAATTAAAATGTTATAATGTAATATCCAAAATGAATAGACTTACAAAAAAAATCTCCCAAAGATTCAAATGTTCAATCACTTCGATATTATTGGCTGTTGTTGTCCCCCATAATTCTTGACTTTTAAAAGTTTAGTAGTAGTGCTCCACTTCTTTTTTCATAAAAAAAAAATCTCCAAGTGAAATAAGATTATTTATAGGTTGAAGGATCCAATCATGGTCTTATCATTATCAGTGATCAGTGTCACAATTAAAGAGATGTTGACAATTGCCAAATTCTCTAAAGTAAGATTATTATTATTATTATTATTTTGAAAAAATAATCGTATTGATTGAAACACATAATTAAATTTGTTAAAATTTATAAAAAATTGAACAAGATTCATAATGAATTAGCTCAAAACATTTAATAGTAGAGTCTGTATATTTGATATTAATGACTAAAATACTTATAATTTTAGTTTTGTAATATATTGATAATCATTGATTTCATTTATTATCTTCAATTAAATATATTGTCCAGTCTGAATAGATTTTCGTATATAAATAAACGTGCGTAGAAAAATGAAAAACCGTCGATAAATGTCGAAAATGGCATGTAGCATGCTCGAAAATCGCTACAAGTAAATGAGAGCCTATATTTGTATATGTGTATGAAAATAATTTATTGAAAAATGGAATACTTAATGAAGAAAAATATCTAAGATAGTTGATTTATTTAGAATGACAAGCAATATCTCGCCCAATTAAAAGAAAAAATGTTAGTAAAGAAAAAGTAATCGACAATTGAAATTATTATGTGTACTGCCTCTAAAGTAGATTCTTTTTTAAATAGCCTCTAAAGTAATATTATTGAGAAAGCTCTTTAAGTATGATTCTTCGGATAACATTTATATAAACTTTAGAACAGAATAAACCAAAGGTAATCGACAATTGAAATTATTATGTACTGCCTCAAAGTAAGATTTCTTTAAATGACCTCTAAAGTAATATTGGTTGGTGGGTGGGTGTTAACACAAATGTGATTTGTAAAAATATTATAAAATTGTTTACTAATATATTTTTAAAAATTTGTAATATAGTAATTTTATACTTTTTTTTTTTTTTTTTTATACACAATTACATAATTGAATACACTTTTACACTATTGTTTTTTGAAACAAAATAGACACCAATTAAAATATTTACATTATTAAAAATCTGTATATAGTTAAAGATCTTAAGAATATTTTTTTCTTACCTTTAACCATCAAAAGGGAAAATGTTTATAGGATAAGGTAGTTTTTTCATTTTCCTAATTAAAAATAAAACTTAAAAATTAAATATATATATTCTTTTTAACAACTAATCACTCTATTACGAGCAGTAAATTATCCTTATCCCTTCTCCTCCCTCAATATCCTAACCTTTTTAAAGTTTAAACGACATGGATAAAAATTAAATAGTACCTAATTCTAAGAAGAATTGTATTCTTTGTTTTTATAATATTCTATTTTTACTTTTTTGAGAGAATATTCTAATTTCGTTAATTATTAAAAAAAAACGAAGAAAACCTAATATTTTATTTTTTATTTTGAAAAAGTCAAATATTTAGATTTTTCATTCAACAAAAAGTTTATAACAAATTATGAAAAAACGAATGGAAAAACAAACGAGAAAAATAAATTGTTTTTAATAAAAATAAAATAAAAATAAACATCCATCTAAACAACTCATGAAAGACTAGAACTCAGCACAAAGATTGATCGGTAGAAATTCGTATGAATGTCGTTATCGTCTTGGACCTAATAATATTCAAGGAAGAGTGTTTCATTAGAACTCAAATTTAATGTTCATTCTGTTTTTCATTTTTATTTTTATTTTTATTTTTGTAGTAATATCTATCCCGTCTTTGAAATTAGAGAGGTAGTAATTCAGAAGGTTTTGAAAAAATAGACTTGATCGTTGTAAAACTGATCCGATTTTAATGTAAAATCGCCATGAATAAATCAATAGAATTACCTAAATCACTTTGGCCAACTGGATGAATATATTCCGTTTCAGCTAAATCCTGAGCGATTCTCATACAATTTCTTTTAAAGCTTAAAACAACGCCTTGATCGACATCGTTTTCGCTTATAATTAAAGACTCAGAATTAAAAAAAAAAAAAAAATTCAATCACCCAAGATGGGATTTTAACATAACATAAATTTATAAGAACTAACTCACAATCCATGCTTAACATTTACGATTATTTACACAAAATTATATATTACTATAAATTAAATATATATTTGTATAAATAAGATTATTCAATTTTAACATGCTTTTCAGATTTAAACATTATACATATTTTAAGTTTTAAAATATTTTATTTATATAAAAAATAATAAATAATATCTTAAAAATTATTAATTATATATTTTTATAATTTAAATAAATATAAATAATATATTTATCGAATGGCATCCTGATCATCAAATCGTGAATGAGAATCAATAATTTACGATTGAATCGTTGATTGATTTTTAAAACATTTGCAATACGCAATCTTTTAAATCGAAGGGGATGATGTTACGGAAATCTGACAGTGTTGTCGCCATTCATCATGCTTAATGATGCCAATTAACCACTACATTTACGACAGGGTAATATTCTGGTTTCATCCAGGAATCATAAATAAAACCATTAATTAATATCATGTGTTCACACACACAACGAATAAATCATCATCTGATCGAAAAAGAAAAGCAAAAAAGCAAAGGAAAATAGCCGAAACTAATTAGTCCCTAGAAACGTGCCCAAAATCAGTAAGTCGAAGAAATCATTGAATTGCATGGCAAGTAAAAGTAAATTCTAGATAGCGTTCAAGATTCCAACCCACTTCTTTCTTTTTTTTTAAGCATTTTAAGATTTTTAATCACGCTTTAATAAAAATAAATACCAAAACATTAAATATTAAATTCATTTACTTCTTAGCTGAAGAATCCTTTTTTAAAATACACTTCCAACCACACTCTGTTTACACCTAACTTCCAATAATTTAAAAAATCAAACATATATATATATGTTAGACAGAGAAAAACGTAGAGAGAGACTTGTATGTTCTCGCGCCTGCTTAAGAGGCAGGAATTTTCTCGTTTCTATTCAAACTTTTCAAAACAAGAAAACGGCTTAAGCATGGTATCAAGACGAAACAAATTTTCAAAACAAATAAAATGAATTCACTATTTTCAACATTTTATATGGGCGAATTGTAAAACGCAGTGCCGTTTTCCCTGCTTTAAATTAAATTCAACTAAATTCCAACCAATCGTAATAAAATGAAAAACGATTTCAACCAACCAAGCACTAAACCCATTTTCCGAAAAAAAAAAAAAAAAAACGAAACTAAAGATTAGAATACATCAAAATTTCATATTCCGACCGATAGAATAAAAATCTTCGAACCATCCAAAATTAAACGACTCCACATCTGTATGAATATCAGTAACCAGAACAGATAATGGATCAGAGAGCCGAAATGGCAGACCTTTCATGGTTTCATTAATAGTGCCACTAAAGAAAAGAATAGAGAATGCACGAGACGCTTCCAACTAACAATACAAAATTATTTCCAACCCATTCTCTATTTCACTCTCTATTTCATAGTTAACCTAAATCAAGCCACTAAACGCTACTTGTTTCACTGAATTCTTTAAATCATCTCTTTACATTTTTTTTCTTATCTTTCTATATATATGTTTTACTTTTTTTAAATTATTTAATTTAAAGGAAAATTGGGCGTAAAATAGAGAATGCTATTGGATGTAATTTTAAAAACTACAGATAAAATAAGTGAAAATTCTATTTAAATATATCAATAGCTTAATCGATTGAGTGTGATTGAAGATGCTCTTAGTACTTGCCTTGCCTAAAGAACCAAACCAATAAGGAAAGCCACGTGCCCTATTGGCCGGGCGGATCAATAAAAACAGTAATTAGGGCCTTTCTGGTTTTAACTTTGGCGTTCCCTACATTTTGGTATTCAAGTCAACTGCATAAATACCTTCGGTAGTTACGGTTTTATAGGTATTTTAGTCAATTACTTTTATTTTAATTTTTGAAAAAGAAAAACACTCAACTGCCAGAGGCGAAGCGGAAGTTTCACGAAGGTAAGGACGTGGTACTAAGTGTCGGGCGGTCGGATGAGGGAGAATAGATAGTGCCTGAAAGGATCAGACGGAGGAGGAGGACGGTTAGCTTGGTACACATCAATCGGAAGCGGTGTAACCAAATAGCCCCGGCTGGACTAAAAGGCAAGATTCTGATATCTGAGATAGAACAGAAAGGAGTGTGCCAGAGATTGGGATTGGGGATTCCGTGGTTTCTGGAACTGGGAGAGGAATTACCGGAAATGTGCTGACGGAGGGAGAAGAGAGAAACGCTGGCTATCCTTATCGACATTTAAGGAGCTATAGCCTGAAGGAGGAGAAGAGGGTGAAGAGTCTAGACAGGTTCTGATGGAAGGGCCACTCTGATTCCCTTTGGTTCAGCGGCGCCAATGGTGAGATGCATTTGGAGGTTGAAGTTCCAGAGACGGCACATCAGATCAGCAAAGGTTTGCTTCCTCTTTTTTTTTCATTAACTCTGTTTGGTTGCTGAGAAAGTTCATTTTGTTTATTGCGTATATGAATCTGGTGATTTTTTTTTTTTTTTTCTGGTGATTTATCTGTGACGGTCAGTTTTACTGATATGAAGCTATAATAAGGCCATAAATAGTTACATGTTTCATGTTTAGGTTTTTCTGGTCTTTCTTTAGGGCTGTAGTGTTTTTGTTCTGTAAGTTTTTATCCACGTTTTGTTTATAGGTGTATGTGCTCTGTGCTCGATACACAATCTCAATGAAGTCAGTGCATAGATTTTCATTTGGTTTGTCTTAGCTGATCAAACTAGTGAGTCCTCCTCAATCCTCACATTGATGTAATAGAATTGTTACTAGTTGCTTGATTTTGAAAACTTCTCATCATCATTCAAAAGTCAATGTTTTTTCTCAACTTGAAGTGGTTTTTTGAGGTTCTTAATTCATTGGAATTCGAACGGATAAATTAATTGATTCTCCTAAATTTGCTTTTGGATCCATGTATTTCTCAAAAGGTATGTTATATTATTGGTCTGTTTGGTTGTAGAGAGATCAGACGAAAGGAAAAGGGGGAAAAGAAAGGAAAAGAAAAAGGGAAGTCCCAAAAGCTTGCTTTGAATATTGGAAATAAGAAGGAAAAAGAAAGACAATTAAAGATTACTTTAAAAACCTTCTCTCTGGCTTTTGGCTTTTCCCTTCTATACCTCTTCATATTTCTGAAATTAAATCGGGGCTAAAATACACTTGTCTTCTGACAAGAAAATGTCCTAATCCAATCAGCTGTGTCTTACATTTATTCAACTTTTATTATGTTCAGCCTTTTGATAGCTCAGAAGCTAAAATGCTGAAAATCTCAAAATATAAATTTTTTTTTTTCACTTGTATTAGTGAACAGACAGAGGCAAAGATTGTTTATTTGGTAAAAGTTTGTGTTGCATGGTTACTAGCACTATTTCTTTATCTTGATCCTTGTTTCTAAGTTCTGAAGGAGTTGCTTCTTTGTTTCTGAGTGATGTTTATATTTTGACTGTCATTTCCTGTTGTTAAAATGAGGCTCAGTTATTCTGAATAAATCTGTTGCCATTTTTTTTGGAATGTACAGATTCATGGTTTCAAGTTGGTTTTGTCCTCACCACCGGTATCAACAGTGCTTTTGTTTTGGGGTATTCTGGGACAACTATGGTTCCTCTGGTTGGCTGGTGGTGATTGGCTCTGTTTTTAGCTACAGGAATATCACTTTATGCAAATGCTCTCATTGCTCGCCTCCATGAATTTGGTGGGAAAAGACATATTAGATACAGAGATCTTGCAGGACATATATATGGTATGTATGAGCCTTCCAAAGGTTTTTGCTTGACGTTTTAATTTGTATGATTTACTTCTATTGATTTTATTTATTCTTTTCTCTTTCAGGTAAGAAGGCATATTTTCTGACTTGGACATTGCAATATGTAAATCTTTCATGATTAATACTGATTTCTATTTTGGCCGGGCAGGCTCTGAAGGTAAAATCAGTTTGAAGAAGTTATATACACACTGACATATTTACTACTTCATTATTCTTTGAAGTTTGTAATCCGATTATCTCCATTTTCTAGAGAAGAATCTCAATTTTCAGAAGAGGTGCATCAAATACTTAACCATACTATCCTAGTATTAAAATTTCCTGCTTTTCCTTGGTTTAGTGTTCAGTGCCATGAACCTTACTATAATAGCTAAAAGTCACCAAGTCTAGATGATGTGTTTATTTATGAGAAAGCAATTTATCAGTTTTACAAGATTTTTTTGATGGTTTTTATCATTTTTAAAATGTTCATATGATTATTTATAAATCTCCTTTATTGAGGAATGATTTGAAACTGCACTATTATCTGCATGTGGTACATCTATGTCTTTTGTATCAATCACACACTGAAGCCCATGTACTTTTACTTGCTACGAGGCCTTTGTACAAACACCTCAGCTATAGAATACCACAATTTGTTATCAGCCTCAGGACAATGGGGCTCTTTCTAAACATCCCAGTCTTAATTATATATCACTTGCAAGGGTACTGTGCCGTCACTATATGGTAAGATCTCATACTGAATGCTTGATCTTGGAACAACGTATTATTTATGGTTTCCATGATGATATGGACCATAAAGGATGAAGAAAAATCCAAATTTTCCAAATTACAGTGATTTAGCTTCTATGCTGAGTTGGTTGTTTATTATATAGTCAACTCATTGGTAGTTTTCTCTATACATGGTTCACATTCCGAAGCATAAAGAAAATTAACAATGGTGTAAAATGGAGAAGGAAAATTTAATTTATATAAAGGGATCAGTTCCAACACATTTTGCTGAGCCTGTGGATATCATCACCATTGTTGAGATGGTGAGAGGATATAACATCCCTTCCTCAAGCCAAATCTGTTATCAATTAAACTTTATTTTCAAGTTATCTAATTTTTAGAGTGAACTATGTATTGTAGCTGTCCAATTATTGAAGCATTACTGAATACCAATTCTGTTTGTTTGGCTTATCATATAGTGAACCATGGAATACATCCTCCTATATTGCATAGTTATATGCTGTGAGAAATGGCGGAATATAAATGTTTGGAAACACAGTTAAATGGTTTTATGAGGGCTATAGAAAGCAATGTGTTTTGATAATGAAAGACAAAGGGCTCATATGTGCACTGCAATGTTTTGAACTTTGGTTGAAATCTAAAGCTAAAAGGTAAAGTCATAGCTTTCAAAAGGTGATATTGGTGTTGTAGATATTTTATTAAATATGAAATAACTTCATCTATAATCCAAGATAGGGGCTTCTACTAGAAGTAATATTTTCTTAACTTTTGCTCTTTCTTTTTCTTTTTTTTGATAAACTCATGTTGTTTTAACACAATTTTCTTAATTCATAAGTTCTTTCTTGTTTTTTTCTTCTCATAATCAATCACAAGGCCATAGCTTAATGAGGTAATGGCTATGCCTTAGCATTTGTTAACATTTGTTAATAATATTCCTTTGATGTATACTTAATGAGGTCATGGCTACTCTATGTCTATGTTATTGGTTTAATTGCCTGTATTGAACTCAGCTAGATCCTGATGTGTTAGTATAAATGCAAGGATCACAAACTGTTATACTTTTTTTTCTTTTTTTTCTTTTTTGCAAAGAGCAAAACTGTTCACTTATGTTTCCTCTCTACTGTTTTTTTCTTATTTCCAGTATTCTTAGCGCAAGCAAATATTTCTGTGGAGCTAAATTTTCATAAATGATTTGTGTTGCTTTAGGAATTAAAGCTCCATCCAAAGATTACAGCATCCCAGGATCCGGAGCAAGCAAGGTCTTCAGTACTATAGTGAGAAAGGTCTTGTTTTCGCATTCAACACAGGAATGCTTCCTGAGATACAGGTAACTTGAAAAGCTAGCCATGGATTTCCAATGGATGTAGAAATGTCTTGTTTGCTTCATTTTCCCCAATTAAATTGAAGCATGTTTTTCTGCCTGGAAGCCTACTAGGAAAGCGGCGATATCAGCAGCTTTAAACGCTCACTGGATTTAAGATTTATTGGAAGTTGTTGAATTTGGTTATAAAGCACAACAATGAGTTAATGACTCCAAGAATAACATTTATTTCTGACATGTTTTCAAACCTTCGGTTCATTTGTGCTTCTAGGAAATCTCAAGAGCTCTGCTTGAATGTTGTTTGGTGATATAAATTTATGATCCATTAGCAAGGCTAATGCATCTTGTATGTAATGATCAAGGCCAATCATATAGATATTTCTTGCTTCTCGTCCAGGGCCTCAGTCCAAAGTGCTGGCCTTCTATGGCTTTAAACGCGTCAACTTGGTTAAGATGAGTCTTTACTTATATATCTCTAGTAATTTTTTCCCCTACACCAAAGGAATCCCCTACCAGAGTTGGGAATCGATTCTAATACCATTTGTAGCGACCTGTACCCAAACATGTATATATTGTCAATTTTGGGCCCAAAAGGACAATCAAGACTTTAAAACGCATCTATTTGGTTAAAAGGAGTTCATACATATGCTCTAAAGAACTTTTTCCCCATCCGATATGAGACGCGACAACACCGCCACATGCAAACATAATGTCCTCGCATCCTCATGATTGCTACAAATAAAATAACACTCGATATAGGGCCAAACTACCAATGTTAAGGATTTACTCCGATACCATTTGTCATGCCTCAAAACCCGCTCTAAGGGCAATCACGGTCATTTTGTACTTGAAGCCTGGAGTAGGTTTTGGGGCATGACAGTGTGGATAAGCTCTAGACATTTGTTTAGAACTCGTTATTGCCTAATAACTTTGTTAAGTAGGCTGCCCCTCGATTTGTCATCAGAAATCTAAAAATCTTTAAAGTTTGTAAACAAGGCGCTTTTTAATTTCTTTCAGGTTTAAGAACTTTATCTGCCATTTCCTCTTGAAAACAGGAAAACAATAGCAGAAATTAGAAGTTGAGCTGTTTTTCTTTCTTTTTTTTCTCCCAATTATGCACTTGATATCAATTCAACTAAGAAGTTGGGACACTGATTCCTTTAGAAAATAAATAAATTTCAAATTTAGTATGAAACTTTCTAACTGAAATATGAAAATCACTTTACCAAATTCCTGAATTTCAAAAGATAATGGAAGATTTTCTGGTAGTACTTTTTTGTGGAACTTGATAAAGATAATATTGTACACGCATTTATATTTCTCTTTGCTCGGTTTTCTCTCTCAAATTCTCAGATTCTCCGACATTTGTTTACAACAGGCAACTATTAGACAACCTGTGGTTAAGAATATGATGAAAGCCCTGTACTTCCAATTTACTGTTGGAGTTCTACCATTGTATGCTGTTGTTTTTATGGGATATTGGGCTTACGGATCAACAACATCAACCTATTTGCTCAATAGTGTCTCAGGACCAATTTGGGTTAAGGCAATGGCCAATATTGCTGCCTTCCTGCAAACGGTTATTGCTTTGCATGTACGTATCCTGATCTCTTAAAATTTTAGCTTATCTATCAGTTAATGGTTGTTAGAATGTGCAAATATCAACAAATTTTTTTAAGTGAAATTGACAATCATTGCCTGCTTGTCTTACTATTTTTTTCCATCCACATCAGGATTTTCACTATCTAACTTTGTTTTTGTTTTGATGAAATATATCTTTTCTTCCCATCTTGGATTCTAGTGATCCTAATTTTGAGAGCTAATGGCTCAAAATTGTTAAGATTATTGAACTGTTTATTAATGTCCTGAGATTTTCTTGTTGGTGTAAACCAACTGGTGGATCCCAACCATTTTGTCATGCAAGTAGATTAAGGGGCTTGAAGAATATGTGAATTCAATTATATTTTTCTTCTCTTTACTTCTAGAAGGAGATAGTTACATTTAATACCTAAAAACCCATGTATGCCGGGTCTTGTTAATTTCTGCCACCCTTATTATGATATATCTAAGAACCAAATACCTCATGAATGAGTGGTTTAGGTCTATGAATAATCATTTTTTTTTTTTTATATGACTTAATGATTTATAGGTTATTTGCTTTTTCATTTCACCAAATAAACAACATTTCTTTTACCATAAAAAATAAAAAAAACATTTCTTACTGACTAAATTTCTACCTTGCGTCCCGTCCTGCCTTCAATTTAATGTATCACAACTTGGTGCTTGTTTTGACTGAAGAAGTTGGTTGCTCCCTTGAATATCCTCATTGTACTCTTCAAACTAAACGAGTAAAGAACTCCATGAATTAGCTGATTGACGTCTTAAGACAACCACAGCTTAACCTAAAAAGACGAGGAGAGACAAATCCAAGGATCTCACTCTAATTTTGGTTTTATCCTTAAAAGTATCCATCTGAAGAAGCTAGTGTAGTTGTACTATCCTACTCTCATGTTCCTTCCATCTTCAATTTAACTTATTGTAATCAAGCTTTGTCATGTATTGTGCATAAACTACACAAACTATACTCACCCATTTCTGCTCTAAATTAGTAGTATACTTACAAGAATCACATAAGCCTTACGAAGACATAATTGTAGGTTATTATACACTATCCTTTCAAGCTCTCATCCATTTAAACTGAAACTGTTTCTTTTTGTAGATATTTGCAAGTCCAATGTATGAGTATCTGGACACCCAGTATGGTATAACAGGAAGCGCATTGTCCCCACGGAACTTGTCATTCAGGATTGTAGCAAGAGGTGGTTACCTGGCCATTAACACGCTCGTGTCAGCGGCGCTGCCATTCCTCGGAGATTTCATGAGCCTGACAGGAGCCATTAGCACCTTCCCTCTTACATTCATCCTCGCAAATCATATGTATGTCGTCGCAAAGGATAACAAATTGAACTCCCTACAGAAACTCTGGCACTGGCTCAATGTGTGTTTCTTTAGTTGCATGTCTATTACGGCAGCAATTGCAGCCCTGAGGCTTATTGCACTGGATTCCAAAACGTACAATCTCTTCGCCGATCTGTGATATGATATTTAATAGTCACATATCGGCCTCCTTGTTCACCTAGTAAGTTTTTATTTTATTTTATTTAAATGTTTTGGCTAAATAGAAGCTTAAAGCTTTCACCATATACATATACATAGTTGTTATTAAGCTCCCTTTCAGCTTAGATTAGAAGTTCCAATGATAGAACTTACACTTGTGATCCCACCAAACTATGATTCTTTAGTGGTGTTATATAGACTCTCTTTTTTTTATTATTTGTTTATTTTTGGTTATTATTATTATAATGTCGAGCAATTTGGCTTCAGAATAAAGATGTGCTTAGATTGGAAAAGAGACCCCTTTGCAGAAACCATTTTGGAAGGATCATTTATTCAGTACCTACCAAGCTATTGCGAAATAAGTGGCTTTAAATTTTAATCCATTGATGTTCCTTTCTTGATTAATGAATTATAATTGTAATCATTTTTATTTTCATGGTAGTACCAAACAAGTAAATCAATTTGAAATAAACTAAAAAGATGTAATTTAAATACACCATATTTTCTATTTCTATGAAAGATCATAGGCATGTTTGGTTTAGTTTTGGAAAAGAAATATTTGATAAAAGATATCAACAATAATCCAAAATTTGCAAATCTTAACTCCTTATCATGTTTTTTTCTTGAAAATAACTCATTATAAACAAAATATTCTTTATTTTTTTAGGTGTCTGTTACATGTGTCTTATAAAAATGGTTAATTTAAAAAAAAAATAATGAGATATTTACCAAAATAAGGCCAAATCTTGATGACAAGTGGGATCTTTGAAATTTTGTTTCAAAGAGTCTTTTAATTCTGAAAAAAAGGAAAATAATGAACACTTGATAGAATAGTCGATCCAATTTTCTTTTTGTTTTGAAAAACACAGAAAACATTAAATTCAGATAACATAAACAATTTTCAAAAAAACACCAAAATAGTATTGTGCTTTCATGAACCTTTTCCAAAAACAAGAACCAAATAAACCCCATATTTTCTGTTTTTAGAAACAAAAAACTATTTTTAATGCTTTGCCTGTCTAAATAACATGAACGAAAACCATTCTGAAAGATAAGGACCTGCAATTATCCATCCCTTCAGCTCAACATGAGAAAACATGGACCAGTTTCCCTTAATGCACTATATTTATCCATTAATTCCACGCAAAATAAAAGTACAAATCACAGAAATGAAACCCAAGTGCGCCTAAAACAGTAAATACAATAATGCCACGATATTTTTAATCACAGTTAGGTACAAAAGTGAAGAAATCAACAATACAGAAAACCAATAGATTAAGTTTCATACAAAAAAATCAACATTCTCCTAAGATGAGATGAGAATTGGAGGCAAGATGCACAGATAATGATACTCTCCACAAACTCATTTTATCTGCAGGGTGCAAAAGTTGTATCAATGGTACAAAAAACTAAGAACCAAATGAACAAAGTTTTACACCCCAAATATGTTGTTACAGCTATGAAAACAAACATGTAATAGCTAACTACTGTAGAAGGCAGTGCCAGCAAAGGAATTTGCATTGTTTGAGCTAAATGCTTCTGATCTGCCAAGCCAAAAGATGGCTAAGTAGATTCCCATCAATCTGTGAACCCCAATGGAATGCTGAAATGATTAAGCGGATCAGGTTATAATTTTGATCACTTTGGCAAAGTGCTCTATCACATGCACGGGAGTTTTTCATTAGAGGCCATGAAAAGGAAAATGAGATCCACAAAACAGACCAATATGTTTCATCACAGTGAGCATATTCTAGTACACAATGGGAGAGAGGGAGAGGAGGAGGGCAATCAAGAGAGAATCGCTGCCGGCATACGTTATCATCATTGGTAGAAGGCAAAACAGAGTGATAATTACGAAAAGAAGATAAAAAAAACAATCAATAAGAATAAATAAATAAAAGTTCCTTTGTTTGCCATGCTTTCTCAGCTGCTCTTAGTAGATAATTTCATGCACTTAGCTTTCTGCTTAATCTGTTAACCAACAACCAGTAAAGGATCATATCATATCTTGAAAATCAGAGTCCAGCCACTAGAAACTACCTTTATCTTTTTCCCATCCCCAGATAAACTTTTTGCTTAAGATCAAAATATTAAAACCTACCAGGTACTAAAGTTCTTGAAGATCCCCATGCAAAACAAAACAGACTAACGAACGATTTGAGATACTCTCTAAGGAGCAAAAGTTCTATGGCCATTAAAAACCAAAAATCTGAAACACAGAAAATAGCTCAGCTCTCAAACTAAAAAATAACCATACAGCCCGTTGGTTAGTATTCCACAGTCAACAAAAAACACTCCTCAAGTACCATAGATACACTTCTGATTTCACGAAAACCCTAAAAATGGTGAAAAATATTATTTTCCATCTCAAACTTTGAAAAAGTCCACCAAAAATCAAAATACAGTCATCAGAGACATATAAATTTCATACATGTATTTGTTGCCTGTTAATCTTACCTGCAACAACATCAACCAGACACCAACTTTATGATGATGCAAATGGAATTCAGTAGTATCAGAGGAACTCGCAAGTACTGGGTTGCATATAAGGAGACTCATAAGCTGCCCCCTTGAATGACTTTGTTCTGCCTCTGAGAATTCTGAGAAACTCCATCCTCTAGGTGCCAGGAATCGGTCTTCATTTAATATTGCCAAGGCATTTGCAATGAGCAGACAGCCCTCCAGTAGAGTCCACAAACCCATTTCCTGGGTAACAAAGATTTATAAATTAATTCTGATACAAACTTCAATAGGCATCAATTTAAAGGCATTCTTTCCCTTTACCTTACTTTTGTTTTATAGGGAGAACAGCTGAAACAGAATGAGGAGTTTTCTCACATATACCCTCAATAGGGATGACAATTAAAAGAAAACACGAAAAAAGTTAAAAAGTACTTCTCCAAGCATTTAATATTGAAGTTACTGCAATCTGCAACTAAGTCGAGTGGTGGATTCGGACACGAAATTCTCATGAGCAATGCACAAACGTGATGGCTTTATGGAATGACAGTCTAATGGCAGCTACCGTTGATAACTTCACCATAACCATTGAGTAGCACTTACTATAAGTTTGCAAAATGTATTACAGAGCAAGGATGCAAGTAGTAGGCCCATGCATAGTTGATAAAAACTTCACAATACATTTTATGGTAATCGATACATATTGCATTTGTATCTTATTTTAGTGCTTGTTTACGATAAACATATACAATAAACAATACACTGGGTGATATTACGACAGATTCACATATTTTCAATTATTTTCTGATTATTTAAATCAAATTAATTTTTTGCTAAAAAAAATTATTATATTAATTGTTTTCAAATATACTAAAAGAACATTAGTTAATCATAAAAGAGAAATAAGATAAACTAATCTTATATGAAAAAATAACATCTTTAGTTAAAGTCAAGTTTATTATTACAATATATATTGGAAAATTTTTATTTGAATGGTCCGATGGTGTTTTAGTGAGTAAAAGTTTTTACTTAATACACATTTTAAGTTCTTTTTGATGGAAAACTAGAACTTTGAACATACACATAAAGGCATATACATATATATCAATTAACAACACAATAAGTGTGTATATGCTAAGTTAGGAAACTGGAATTAGACATCAAAGATAAAAACTGAAGAAACTCATTTTTGTGAACTTGTCAATCCTTCCAACATTCAATAATGTTTTCATATAATATGGTATAGTTCAATTTTCTAAATCAAGATCATCTTTCATATAAAATTGGTTATTTATTGCTCTGTATTCGTGACTCTATAGATATTCACACACATATTTTTAAATTTATTTTAAACTATATAAAAGAATTTACAGTATGTAATACAGTACGATATACGAGACAAAAAAAGGAAAATAATACATGACACATTTTACGAGTTAACAACTATGATTTCATGAATTTATTTTACAAGGAGGAAGTATTTTTTAAGATTTTCCCAAATTTAAACATGATTAAATGTCCAAGTTTTCTCGGAATATGTGATATCTTATAATTCTGATAGATTTACAGCAATACATCATCTGGTCCTGAGCCTATCCAAAACATGTGTTGGCACGCAGCCATATGTATTGATGAACATATCATAATTTGTTAATGGGCAGTAGACACACATATTACAAATGGGCATTAATTCACACATCTATACAGGGCTTTAGTTCAATAGAAAAAAAAATCATCCTAATAAAATGGGAGAATCCACTTTGCATAAATATATAGGAAAGTTGTATGTCCATTTCAACATTTTAAAATCATTCAATTCAATGATGTGTTACTCGGGGGATCAAGATTCAATGTATTGAGAAGTTGGCCAGCTGTGCTTACTGGATCTACCTAGTTGAAATGGAAATGATTTGCCAAAAGTCCTTTCTCAAAAGGAAACCTACACATCAGTCCACCATGAGAAACCTCAAATAAGTGGAACTAGAGCTCTTCAAATTTTCCTAAAATAACCATAGTCTTAAAAGTCACAAGGTGCATCTATACGTAAATATCTAACAGCTTAGGTGAAAGGTGCAATACAAGACCCTCACCTGAATGAAGTCAATGTGAACCGTGATGCATATCACCCCATAAAAATATAATTCAAAATCTAATTCAATTAATAAAAAATACAAAATTCCTTAACATTTAAAACAAAAAAAAAAAGGAATGAAATTATGTAAATGTCAAAAATATAATTAAAATTTTCAAAAGGAAAAGTAAAGTCTGCAAAGCTTTAAATTCTTCCAATAAAGCACATGTTTGATAAGGGAGGCATTATATAGAAGTGTAGCACCTTGAGCTCAGGTGTACTTTATAAAACTATGGAAATAGCATAAATAAAACCTATATTTGTATAATATATCTAACAATTCTCTCGATATGTTATCATAAAAACATTTTCGATATGTTTGTAACAATTCAGCTTTCTATGACTCATCTCAGTAGTTGCTGAATGCTCAAATTGTAAATTCACTACTGAACAGATACAAATCAAACCTTATCACATAAAAAATACAATTAATGGTATACAAATTTTGTTATAGAACCCAATTCCAAATACTAGATGATCCTCTATAGCACAGAAAATAACTAGAATTTTCGGTAAACATACATCAGATAAAAATACTACACCCGCAGGTGCAACTAGATTGGATCAGGATTGTTATACGATTTTATGTCAATGCTTGATCAAATCTGTGACTCAACATACACTTTTACAACCCAACTAATTCTGAGCTGGGGCATTTGATTTCGCCATAAACCAAAAAATAAATAAATCAGAAATCAATTTCCGCTCCTTTTCCCGTTCCTCTTTCTCAGAAACCAAACGGATATCAAACATTTACCCAGAAAAAAGGAACAAGAGTATGTGAACGAAAGATTTCTACATACCTCAAATTTTTGTGGGAATTGAATGCAGGACCGTCTGGAATCGGAAGGAGATCCGAGTATGGGAGGAGAAGAAAACAAGTAGATCGCCTTTTTGGCCCAACCATTTTTAACTGAGCCATGCTTTTAATGGGCTTTTTGGTAAAATCAATTAGAAGGAAATTTTAAATCTTATTCCTTTGATGGATGAGTCCTCCAAGTTTCTTCAAATTGAAATTCAACCCCACTTTCAAAATTTCAAAAGAACCACACTTAATAAAAATGTTTGCTTTCTAAAACTGAAATTATTATATATTGCGAAGGATAAAATTTTCGGTAATTGGCCAGAAGATAGATACTTGATTTTTTACGAAATATAGGAAATATTAAAAAAAGATAGGATGAAAATTTTGACAGAAAATCCCTATGAGTCAAAGATTATTAAAAAAAAACTCTTATAAATGAAATTATAAGCATAATAATTATTTTTCTGGATCATTTAATCAAACAAATTATTGAAGAAATATCAGATACAAGAAATCTTTTTATGAAAATTATATCAAAGTCCTTAAAATATAAGAACAAATCTTATAAATGAAATTAAATATATAATAAATATTTGAATATTGTTGTGGATCATTTGGTTAAAGAAATTAATTTATGATGAAGTTTTTTTTAAGGACTTTATGATGAAGTTAATAATTAAATTTTAGTCATTTTTACCCTTATGATATGATGAACATTTAGTAAGAAAAATTATTAAAAAAACAATTGAGAAATATTTTTACCATTATAAATCAAATCAATTTTGATTGTTGAATCATCACCAACTATTGAATTTAATTTGCACTATCGAATGGATTTTTATTTTTATTATTTATATTTTCCTTCTTATATTTTTCCCATTTCTTCCATGCATATATTTTTTATGATATTTGACTCAAAAGTCACCATCTCATATCATTCCGTACGATTTTCGCTGAATTTTGTTGAAATTTCGGACAAAATTTTTATTTCTTTTCAACCTCATCTAAATAGGAAATCTCGGCCAAATTTCTCAATAATATTCTATTTATACAATTAAATAATTAAGTTACATGATATTTATATCTAATATTTTTTTTCTATTTACTGATTTTCTTAAATAAAATTATTTTTTTGAATTACAAATTTTCTATTAAATTTTATTAAAATGCAAAATAATTTTTATACTTGTTTGAAGGATTAACAGTTTTTTTTTTTTTTTTTTGTAATTAGAAATGTAACCCAAGAAAAAACGGAATTTAATTTAATTCCCCCCCTTCTGTTCGGCTCTTCCCTCTATTCTGAAGCCTTGTAGAATGGGAAAAGTGGAATGACGAAAAAGGGCAGTCGAGGCAAGAAGCAAGAACAATTCACGAAATTCGAGTCACCGTCACTCTTCTCTCGCCGGTGCTAACGCCGACAACTCCGACTGCTCCACGTCTCAGGTCAGTCCTCCTTGTTGATCACTCTCCTTCTCCCCCCGAGCTGTCATTTACATCGTATTTTTCAGCTCAGAAAACTTAATTCATCTTTATCATCTTTAATTGCGATCGAATTTCTTAAATTTTAAGATTATGATTTGTTTTGGTTCAAGATGGTTCTGTTATTGTGGGTTAAAATTCTCTATTTGGTTAATGGGAAAGCGTGGGAAAAGAATAAAAAGCTAAGGTTATTTGAGATTTGATGATTTTCCTTCGTTGTAAGTGTAAGATTCTGTAAATTTCTATTCAATTCCTGCCATTTTAAATCAGAATGAGAATGGGAAGCAACAGTAGTTTTTCTCCTCCTTTCTTTCTGTTTGGGCATTGTTTGGTATCGCCGAAATTCAGAAATGAATTAAGCATATTGGTGGGACGATGAGCACAAATCCATTTGATTATTTGCCGCTCTTTTGAGATTTAGGATTTTGGTCGGGTTTAACACGGTTCAAAAATTTCAGATTTGGGGAGAGCTTTTTCATGATCTCCGTAGCCTTTGATCAAAATTGGGAAAATAATTGTTAATATTTTCAATTTGTTGGATTTTCGTATCTTAAAATGGGTCAAATGGATATGAAATTGATACCGACTCATTGAATGGGAGGAATGTGTTTTAGACATAGCAGTTGAAATAATTAGTATGTTTTTCCCCTCGAACTCAATCATTGTGCTGGTTGTTCAGAGATATTGTGGAGCAGAGGACAATTAATAGTAACTCCTCTAGTCTTTTTCCAAAGCACTGGTGGGACCAATCAAACTACAGCTGAAGTCCAATTCTCCTGTGTGGTTGACTGTTTTTTCTCATATAATAAAGGTTTTCTCTGAGCTATTCTTGTTTTGTTGTTGTGTTCTTTTTCCAATGTAATATTGATTTGAGCTCTGTTTAAACCTTTGGGTTATGGATTTTTTGCCCCTCCCTTTCATAGGTAAGGATGGCAAGAATTAGAGATAGAACTGAGGATTTCAAAGATGCAGTCCGCCAAGCTGCACTTTCTTGAATATAATGAGGTTTGTTTATTCTTTGAACATCTCTAAGATGTGTTTTGTGGTGTTTCTGTTTGTTGAGATTAAAATTTTCTGAGTGAACTTATTGAGGTAAGGGACTGATTTTATAAACGTTGTTCTCCATAGTTGAGAAACTTGTATATATTTTTTGGACAAGGTTACAGAGATCTGTTACAATATCGTGTGTGTTAAATCAGAACCCAAACATGGTGTCTGTGTTATGATCATTTTATTGCTGGTTCAGTGTTCAAAAATCAATTCTCTCTGCTACTGCATGGTTTAGGCTGTGTGAATTCTTGATTTCTTGTTTCTTTTTTTGGGCTGGTGGGTTTTTTTGTTTCTTTTCCCCTCTTTCTTTTGTATTCCCTTAGGGGCCCCTCTTGTACCCTGTATACTGACAACTGCCCCTAGGTGCTCATTTTTTGCGATTAATATATTCCTTGCGCTTAACTTATCAAAAAAAAAAAGGATAATAATAATATTCTTGATTTCTTGTGAGCTTATTTTCGCTAGAAATTCATCAACATCCTTGTAGAGTATAGTTTCCTCATCTACTAAAGTTTTCTTGAATGTGTTACTGATGATGGAGAAACTTTCAATCAGAGATATTTGTAAAGAGTGATGATATAATGCTGGTTATTGGTAATGTGATGATATTTTAAATATCTGGATACTTGTCATGCTACTTGTTTTTGGTTCACTTGAAAGTAATGATGATGTTGTATATGGTTTTAGAGCCACGACCATTTGAAATCTAAATATCTAATGAAATATGTCCAAAAATATCTATTCTCTTTGTGCAATAAAAAAGTGTATGACATTATTCTGATGTACTTTGAACATTCTTTGCATAAATTACGAAAGCATCTTTACTTGTTCCATTAAGAGATTTCAATGCATAATTTTGATAGTTTGGAAACTATTTCTTCCAGTATTTGCTTAGCTCCTAATGTCCTTTTCTCTGCAATTTGATTACTTTGACAGTCCAAATGGCAGCCATACTCGTCAGCTCTTCATTATTCACAAACTCCTTGCAAAGGACATCTTTGAAGACGGTATATGCACTATTGCCACCATATTCTTCTGATTTTGAGTTCACTGGATATCATCTTACCAAATTAAATAAACAATTATATACAAGTTAATCAGAACTCATTTCTTCTTCACTACCATTTTACTCTTAAAAAATAAATTCAAGATTCAATCCTTCTCTTTATGAAGAAAGGAGTTTCTTCAAAACTCATGGTCATTTGTTTGGCTAAAAAATTCTGTTTAATTTGTCAGCTCGAAAGCATCAGAACTTTGGAACAGTTCATCATCAAGCATAGGAAGGATTATGTTGATATGCGTCGGACAACTGAACAGGAGAGAGATAGCATTGAACATGAAGTAAGTTCTGGAATCAAATCCTCTAGGGGGCTTTGTTTTATATGAGAAAAGGCATCATAAGTTCTTAAGTTGATGATTTTTTTCTTTTACCATGAGAGATAGTTAACATTTTTAATCTGCTTGCATGTGGGTGGATTTTTTTCTATATAGCAGACAATCATGATCTCATTTTTATGATTATGATTAGTATGGTCAAATATTACTTCTTCTTATGTTTCAAAAGATGGAATTATTGCATTCGATTATTTTTTATTCCCCAAGTTAATACTGTGATCATAAGTTAACTCATCTTGATTTCTCTGAACTTTTCCTTACATGAACTGTGAGACTCTTAAAAGAGGTAAGTACTGAGGGGAAAATAAGTAATTGAACCCTTCTTGATGCCTTCTGAACTATTTCTCTCCTGTTTGTAGTTTAATGGTTATGAATATAAGCGGAAATGTATTTGACATGATTATACTAATCAATTTCAGCCCATCAGAGCTGTTTTGCTTTTTCTCAACCAATTAAGTTTCTGTAGTGTTCAGGAACAAACGTAAAACTGTTTTCATAATCTTTACTATGTCAATTTTTTTGCAGGTTACTGTTTTTATTAAAGCATGTAAAGACCAGATAGATATTCTCAAGAATAGTATAAGTGATGAAGAAGCAAACTCAAGGGCTGGTTTCAGTACTGAGTGATCATTCTAATGCTGATACTATTGCACACAACAGGTGGTATGCTTTCTATCTCTCTTACGTTCTAACACCATTTATAACTAGTGAATTTTTTGTCGTGCTGATCTTGACCATTTGCTTAAAGTTGTTCATTGTTTTGATTAAATCAAATGCTCATTTTTCACCTCATAAGGAGCTTGATGTGGAATTCTGTGACTGTTCTTTCCTCCTCTGATTATGGTGGTTGTTAATCTGGTACACATTGCTGGCCTATTATTCAACAGTATTTAATCAGATCAATAGCTTAACATGATATTAGAGCACTGATAAAATAGTGGGTCTTAAGTTTGAGTTTCCCTATTTGTTTATCACTCAATCTATAATATGTGGGTTGTCTCTCCACATGCAGGTGTGGGGCCCATACCAAGATAGACAGTGTTCACATAGTATGTTCTTGTTCACTACATAAACGCTTAACGTTTTGGATCAAATTGGAGTACACTCCTTTATTTATTTTTCTTCTGGTAGTTTTTCCTGTTTAGTCTGATATGGTGAATCTTTCATATTTTCTAGATATTTTATGGACAATTTTTTGAAATCAATTATTCTTTTCAGAGCACTGATTGAAGCTCTATAGCATTCATAAGATGTAACATGGGACATTACTGAATCTTAAGTCTCCATTTCTTCTCCTTCTATAATCTAGGATGAAGTGAAGTGCCAAACCATAGCATGTGTAAAAAGGTTCACATATTTGAAAATATCCATGTCAGAGAAATAGATTAAAAAAAAAGAATGCAGGGAAACTTCAATGGGCTTGTGCATTAAGCTCTTCCCTTCCATTAGACATGCCTGTACTTTACTGGTAATGCATACCCCTTCTGATTCCTTTAATATGTTGTCTTGGGTTTCTTGCGTGTTCAATATATTTTGAAGTCTTTTCTTGCAACATGGTTGTAATCTATATGGTTGAATACACACACACACACACACACATATATATAACCTATCAAAAGAGAAGAAATTATTATACATGCAAGGAAAATTTTTAATAATGGTGTATTGAGTCATGTCTCTAGACTATGTTCTTGAACTGCAGGTTTTAATTTTTAAGTGAGAGGTCATTCCAGCACAGCACAATTTGATCAGCCGTTGCACTTCCAGGATGCTATTAATAGACGGATACCAAGAAAAAAAATGAAACGGGTCTCCAATTCAACAGCTATGGAAATCCCTAAATCTATCAATTCAGATCTGAGGGAGCCTGATGAGCCTCAGCCAGAGCCTCTTAGAGTTCAGCAACAACTCTTGGATGACGAAACACGTGCTCTTCAGGTGATGGGTGTATTGTTTGGCTGACCTGCTGCTTTTATAAGTTTCCTGAATACGCAGCAGCCTGAATTCCTAGAATTTCTGGTTACGGGGTCCTGGTATTCAAGCTGTTTGCTGCTGTACTTTATGCAGGTAGAGTTGTCTAGCCTTCTAGATGCTGTTCAAAAAACAGAAACTCAGATGGTGGAGATGTCTGCGTTGAATCACCTCATGTCCACCATTCTGCAACAAGCCAATAGATAGAAATGAAGGAGCAGGTCAGAATCCATTTTGTTGTTTGTATTTTTGGATATTTATATATTTGACATTATTTCATATTTCTTATGTTATTTAGATGCTTCAGCAACAACTAGTATTTATTCAAATGACTCCTGTCCTCTGATAACAAATTTCCAACCCTCCCTGAGACTTGAAAGATGCTTTTTGACATTTGTAATTTATAGATGTTAGTGTCTTCTGTTAGAATTCAAAAGACTTTCCTAACTTGTAAAGTACTATGACTGAAGAGGCAAAGGATATAACAGGAAGTGGTGCATTTCAAGTGGTATCTTATTATCCCAAGAAGTTGAACTGCTCAAAATGATATATTCCCTAGCTTACATTTTCTTCTTTTTGGTATTATGTTATGCCTCAATAATGCATACTATTGTTTGCAATTTCTAGCATTGGGATCTACCTTGTTATGTTACTTCTTGAAAGTACTAGTCCACTTTTTGGTGTCCAACTTGTGGCAGAACCTAATTGTTTCTAAGAACTCCAAGTCATCAGTCCACCTGCCCACAATATCTCTTATCCAAATCTTGGTGACGAAAATCACAAAGGAATCAGAAGCCTTAATCCTTTATTAAAGGAAAAACTATGTTATGGGATTTCATTTATTTGAGGCTAGGACCAAAAGACTCCTTTATTGGTGTTCAGTTCCTCTCGATTTTCAAAAATATTTGATAAAGAGGTTGAAACATTTTATGAAATGTCCAACAACCCTTAGGTATGACCTCAAGAACATTGTGTATAATCTTTCATTAAAACCTTTAGGTACGAGGGTTTGTACCTAATACATATGATAGTACTTAAGGTTTAATGGGGTCATACCTAAGGCTTGTTAGACATTTTATCAAATATTTTGCTCTCTTTATCAAATATTTTTTAAATTAGGGACTTGGCCTTGGTTTCAGGTCTTTTGGCCCTAATTTTTCAAATAAATTGAAATGGGGACCCCATAACATAGTTTTGCCTTTACAAAATGTCTTCTGTTCATGTGGCATGTTCAGTATTGAAACTGAATATAAAGTATCCTAACATTGAAATTGTGGGACTGTGGGAGGCATTATGGAGTCACACTCAATATAGCAATCTTGTTGCTGTGTTAGTTTACCAATAGAGTGGGAGGATGGCAAAGATCTAATGGACCTCAGGCCAGCCAGCCTATGAGGAAATAAAATTCTGCAGTTAGGCTTTGTGATTCAAAACATTTTTTGGAAACCTCCTTTCCATCTTCTTGAGAAAGGATCAAAATGGCAGGGCCTGATTAGTTATACATCCCCCAATCAGAAGTCTCCCAGATTAGGAAAATGCTAGAAAACAAAAGAAATAGGTGCAAGGTATCAAAACCCTACTTAGACTTTAACAATGCACTGTGTGTAGTTTTTAGGTTTGAGTTTCTCTTTCTGTTCTACTTGGTTTTACTGGTCGACTCAGCCCAGCCCTTAATAGGTTGGATAAGGTAGGTATATTGCATAACTTTTCATTATAGTAACTATGAGTCCAACTTTTGATCTTTGGCATCTCTTTGCCAATTTATCAGAACTATGCACAAGAAGTGGGATTTTGTTAACACCTGTCGTTTGAAATGAGGCAGGAAGCTGGCATCAAATGTAGAATTTATAAACAAAGAGCTGCCTCATGATCCAGCGAAATAATAGCAGCGTGAACCTTTCTTTTGCTTTTCCTATTTGTACTTACCTTTTCAATCCTCTTTCTTGATTGGTATAATTAAGAGGTTGATGTTTCTTGATTTATATGCCCATCAATTTCTTCTTTTCTGCTTACTTCAAGAAGAGCAGAAAAAAAAAGAGTGAAAATACCATCTTTCCATGTAACTTTGGCAGTCTGTTTAATGATAGATCAGTAAAATGAAAAAGGAAATGGATCTAGAGGTTAGTTATTTCTATTTTACTTACAGTGATTCTTGTACTTTATTAATTTACTGTTTCTCCTATTGATAGTTACTTACTTGTGAATCAAACAGTGAACCAACCCATGGAGACGTGTTATGAATTATGAGATCTTCAATAGGTTGTATTCTGATTAGTGACTGCTTTCATTTCCACCCTGAAAATCATCACATTTTGTGTTGGATAAAAAATATCTTCATCGCATTTTATCTTGGGTTTAAAAAAAAAAAAAAAAACAGGGATTTATCTTGTATCTTTAAAATAGTAAAAATAAAAAATTTAAAGATTAAAATAAATTATATCTTAGCATTTTGAACAGTTTTTACTATAAATTGCTTAGCTGTACTTCCTTTTAAAATTCTTACACTATACTTTTATATAAAATTTATTATTGTTATTATTATTTTTATTTTGACTAGAGAAAAACAGTAACTATTTTTTTGTAGTACTAAGGTGGCGTTTGTTTTTTTTTTTTTTCACTTAATGCTAAATATAACTTTTTTTCAACTTAATACTAAATAGTTTTTAATAGAGTTAAGTATTAATTTGTTTGTTTTTTAACATTTGATAGTGAATTATTATCTCATCTTTTTGTTGGGTAAGAGTGTCTTATTTTGAAAGATGATTTTTTTTTAATAGAAAAAGTCAAATATTTTGGCTTTTTCTATTTGAATTTTTTTTTTAGAAATTTCATAACATAGTTAAGAAAAAGTTAAAAACAAACAACCTCACTCTAAATTTTCTTTAAAAAAAAGGGTTAAATGTTGAAAGCTATTTAGCTTTAAGGAAAAAGTAAAAAAACAAACGTGACCTAAGTGTGAAATTATATTATTTTCCACTTCTTCATGGAATTAATTAGTACTTACCATTTGGTGAAGTATTACCAAGAAGTACAAATACAATTTGAGAAAACTTGAAGGTTTCTTTATAAAAAGAAAAAAAGAAAAAAAACAAATATAATATTAGCAAATTATTTATATTTTAATTCAAATTTATATAATATTTCCATGTAAAGATCATATCACGGAAAATGTAAAATATTTGTTTGATATTTATAATAAATTATATTTTGTTAATATTTATTTAATACATTTCCTTCGTCAGTTTGATTACGTCTTCTACCGTTCATCCTCGCCTTTTCCACTTAAGAAAGAACCAAGAACTCATCTCTTCGAATTAATTCAATATCCACCGATAACAAAAATAAACTTGCCATTAATATATTTAATTTAATTATATTGATTTATATCAATAGATTATTCTTAACTACATAAAAACTACAATAGTTTATTTTTCTATTCAATAAAAACAACATCATTTGTGATGTTAAGTGCGAATGTGGGTACCATGGGCTTCGCCTAACTACTTCTAATTACTCCACCAAAGAGTCCAGCCGACTGAGGATCACAAGATGATGGCCTAATCTACGCCCAATCGCTTGTTTTACAAACCAGTCAAACGATAAGACCCTAACCTTATGACATATACTACCAAGTACAATTTCCTCATGGCTTCGCATCAAACTTTAAAGGCATCCGATGACCTCCGAACTTGAACGAGTATAACTTGATGCATAACCACCCCGAGGTGGCCTAAACATTCCTGCAGCAAATGCGCACGACTCTGGCTATCTAAAAGGAAGAACTTGTCATAATGCACGAGAAAAGTGTCACCTTCCCCTTCCGTTTCGAAAGGAAATCATCTACTTTCCATGGAAATAGGATCATCTCTCTTCTGGATAAAAGAAGGAAGTAACACAAGAAAAAGGTAATGGTAGATTCCATAATCGAAAAGGCATGCTTCACTTCCAGCAATCCTAAAACTTGAATCTGGTTACACTGGAGAGGCACAGTATACCACCGCCGCTTTTTTTTGTTTGTTTTGCAGTGCATTCACTAGCTATTCATGCCTCGACGGTTCAAAGATCTGTAAAAGTCTACAATAAGACCACAATTGGCGCCATTCGTGGAAACGCCTGGCAAATCTCGTAGCGATACGCGAGCTGTACACCTAATCCCAAGTGATCTCCCCACCCCTAAGCTTGGTAGCCTCCCGATCATTCCATCAATTGGCCTCCTGAGTTTATCGCCATGTCTAGCAACTCAAATGAACCAAATAATCAAAGATCGGGCCCGCTTAGCTCCAAGAGATGGAGGCGAACCAAAAGGAACAGGCTAGATAGATGGTCGAATTACGCGAGCACGCGAACCTCTTGCATCAAGAGAATGAACGCCTGCGAACCTGTCTGGAGACTAACCTGGGTGAAAACTCGCGAGGGCCTATCCATCCTGCACCCCCAGCTTAGCCAAATAAGGGTAAAGAGCCCATCCTCATGGGAGAAAGTGATCCCCAGCATTAAGTGTAGAATTATCTTGGCAACTTCTCTCGTCGACAAATTTTTGACCACCCTAGAACAAAACGCGTAGGTTTAATCTAAAAAGAGGCCCCGTATCGATCCAATCGATTCACGTTGGTGAGCGCCGCGGTACAAAGAGGTCCGAAGAAAGACAGACGCCATTCAATTAGCCTCAACAAGTGTGCATGTCCGGCTCGAGGGTATGGCTCCTCAGTTTCCACCCGTGCATCACCCATTCGGGGCAGCCTTCATCCCACATTTCGTTTCTTTTTCCGCTGTTCGAGGGCTAGAGGATAAGTGTCATTCACCCAGCCCCTCCCCGCGGCTTCGTTATGCCATTGCTTAAGGCGTACGATGGCTCTATTGACCTCAGAGGACCATATGTTACATTTTAACTGTGATAATGACTTTGAGTAGGAAATGACCGTCTTTATGCAAGGTATTCCCTAAGAATCAAGGCCCGCCAGTCTGTTCCACAAAACCCTCAGAGATCTATAAACTTGGTCCAAGAACCGTGGGCAACGCTCATTTCAATACTTATGCTCAATCCGATGTAGCGAAACATCGCCCACTCCGTGCCATCCTCGCTGAACATGAATCTATCCGGATTTCACCTCGAAGATTTGGGATGTCGCCCACCAAATTGATATTTACGACATGGACGCGTAAGCCTAACTTCCGCCAAGAAGTTTCGCCTACTACCCCTTTCTTTCAATTCCCATCCTCGATCCACCGCAACAATGGAAGAATTGTATCGGTGAGCGCATGCGCCCACACAAGAGGATAAGAGGGCGGGCCACTTCCCGCATGCAATGATAACCGCTTCATCAGCTAAGAAGGCCCACAAAGGGCCAAACAAACAGAAAAGGAAGCCAAAAAGAATCAAAGCGTCCTAAGAATAGTCAAAAAAGAGAGGGAGCCTCCCAATTCAATTTCTCCTCAACATCTCTTACGACCGGCCTTACTCCTCATCCGGATCACTCTGACAAACGGGCCCTCACCAATGAGCGAATCCGACTAACGTAATCTATCCCCAGGTGCCATTACTACGTGGACCACGACCATGAAACCAACCGCCGCTAAAAGCCTGAAGTTCCGGTAGAAAACGATCGGCCGGCACCTCAAAAGATACATTCGAGCCGACCACGAATGTGTAAATCGCCTGCCGACATACAGGGAAATTGCTGGTGTCGAACACCCATCCAACCCGCCCACTACCAATCCTTATATCGGAAACCGGCCGAAACAGTGATGCCCCAAATCCCGAGGCCTTCACTACCTCCCACAAATCTGCGGAACACCCAGAACGCCTCGTGACCCACATCTCTCACGAAAATCAGCAGAGTCTCCTTTGTACGGGGAGCTCTACCCTTAGTACATAACCTGTCCCAACACATCCAACGACCACATAGGGTCCAAATGAGAGTACACGGCCACTGGGGCCCCTACATCATCAATAATTCAACCAATATATCCCAACCAAATACATATCTCATGGTTTAAGAGTTGATAATCACTCATACTCATATATCAAAAATCTAGAATTTAATATATGTATACATAATAAACCTAAAGCCACAAACCACTTTCTTCTAAACGACTTATGATGAACCGCCTTCTGCGGCGCTCCCCAGACCAAAAAATAATATCCTTCGACAGTACTGAAATGACTGCTCGCACTGAATCAATTCTAATCGCCATTTCCACTGCCAAGGTATACGCAATGTTCAATGAAAAACATACATTCAAGTAAATGCGTGATCCTACTCGAATGTCTATACGATCATCCGCATCCTCCGAGTCCTCACCGACTCCCCTCACACTTGCCCAAGCCGTTTTATGAGAAACCTTATTTTCAACAAAGATGTTTGTTTTATTTAACATGGACAACCCTTCGATATAAGTAAAGGACCGACTGGAGTATTCTATTTAGTGGACAACCCTCCGATGTGGTATATCAATTCTGGGCCGACTCGACGACACCATTTTATATGGACTACCCTCCGATAATTATTATTATTTAGTCAACCCTCTAAACTATCTCTTCAAGAATCACCTCTACGACTCACTCCTATTGTTCTAGTATAGCTCAATAAGACATGGCAATGCATGATGCCAATTCCAACACAATTATATAACACATGTAAAATATATAGTAATGCATATATTCACATAATTTAAATCACTAATAAACATGTCATGTAATTTCACACCATTGCTAATACAAAAAATTAGCTCACTTGGGCTAATTATCAAACACGAGCAATTCAACTTGAATTACTCAACCAACACATTATTTCACAAAAAATTATTCTGCGAACACTATTTATATGAAAAGTGAAACCCTTGGGTTAATGTTCTCGGCAATTCACCAATCATCGGTTTACTTCGTGAACCCGAATTTCACGGCCATTTCCGGCCCTATACACATCACAATACAATTTATTCAACAATTTCCTAACTCAACACTCCAAACAGCCCGTGGGCAAAGGTCACTGACCAGCCCAATGATTTCTAAAAATTCCACATTTTGGCCCCAAGTTTGACCAAACTGGGGAAAGTATAAAGAAAACTAAACTAAAGGACATTATGAAACACTTAAGAAGTGCAAACCTGGGCAGTGATAAACTCACCTGCCTAGGTGCCACAAGTCAAAATCCCTAAACCTGAGCCTCCCACATAGACCTTCCCTTTTCTCAAGGCAAATGCCTTCCTTCGTCTCCGGCACCCGACGATCGGATCGCTCAGAATCTGCAGAGAAGTGACACTCTCTCTCTAGAAAACGCCATTTTCGGGCTCTGCATCTTCCTCAGATCATTTCACGCTTTTCTTCTCCTCTTTCAATCTGGTAGGAGACTACACTCATTGAGCATTTTGTCTTATCTAACTTAAGAATTCCCAAAATGACATCTATGTCCCCAAGCTTGATTTTCGAGCATCTGCACTACCTCACCATCCATTTCCACTTTCCTCACTCATTTCATTCATACAACATGCATAACACGCAGACACGTTATGCGCGATTTCATTACATCAAATTGCCAAGACTCGATACTCGATGCTCCTAAAAACGTGCAAATCTCGACCGTCTCGAAATTCGACGCAATAGCTAGATTTCCGCGAGACGATTCCAACGGAACCGCTTTGTCATCCGTGATCAGAAAAATAAATTCCTGGATTTTTGAATTCAACGACATTTTCATTATTCTTTTCCGTAAATTTGTACTCTAGTCTACATGGACCAATACCAAATTCAAACGATGGAGAAGAAAACGTCTGCAGCCCCACCGAGCCCCGTATAAACACCACGTACCCGGAGTGCTGGCCAAGTAACAATTCAGCTCCTGGCCGACTCGCCCCATATCTTTCCTCCTATAAACCCGACCGTGGTCATCAACACCCTCATTATGATGCGCCAGACTTACTTCAGGTATTAACAATTTTGATGTGCACAGAGTCCTTGCTGATCTCAAGTGTGGCTACTGACTGCTGCACCTTCCAAATCTTTCATGAAAATCCCAGCCGACTATCTCAGCTCGGGCCGGGAGGACTTTGTCTGGTTTGACCTGGCCACCACACCGACGCAGGTGATATTGTCTTTTCCATGTATCGGTAATACAACAAGTATTGTTTTCAGAGGTTGAGGGCTTGGGACCGTACAATGCTATCGCTGGTCGAGCCCGCACGCCATGAAAACAGCCCCCGAACGCCACCTCAAACTATTATCGCCATCCGACCGCATCCGGCAGTCGACCTTTTAGTATAGCAATTAGCCGCTTCGTTGTTATCGCCCATCGCGTAGGAGAGTGAAAAGGTGAAACCTCCAATAGCTCGCCTCACCAATCCCTTAGAAATAGCACCACGTGATTACCGCCGGCCGTCAGGGAAGACAAAAGGGGCCAAGGCAGATCCCCCTCGGAGTCCGTACCATAAAGGCCTGAAAGTGCACTCCATGTTAGTTCCTCCTGTCCGAAGAGGAAAGGGCACGATTGAAGCAAATACTACAAGCTAACGCCGATGTATTCGCTTGGACCCATTCGAATATGATAGGAATAAGCCCCGTGCATGATTCCCACAAGTTAAGTGTTGTCTCATATGTCAGACCTATCAGGCAAAGAGTAAGACACTCCCACCCAAACCGCCATCAAGTCATCTAGGCCAAGGTGGATAATCTTCTAAAAGTTGGGTTTATCAGAGAGGCCAAGTACCCGAAATGGCTTGCCAACGTGGTGGTAGTTCCTAAGAAAGGGGGCAAGTGGAGAGTATGCGTAGACTATACGGATCTTAATGACGCGCGGTCTCAAGGATGCTTTCACCCCGCATAGATCAAATTGTTGACGATTAGCCTAGCAGGCATTTTCAGGCTTCCTGAAGTAATTTCTTTGTATCACTGATCCTATGCACCCCGCCGATGCAGAAAAACATCCTTTATCACCCACCACGGGCTCTAATGCTACAACGTAATGCCATTCGAGTTAAAGAATGCCGGAGCCACCACGTAGATCGGTAACTAAGATGTTTCGCCACCGTCGGTAAAT
Source organism: Tetrastigma voinierianum (assembly GCA_016808115.1). Lineage (NCBI taxonomy): Eukaryota > Viridiplantae > Streptophyta > Magnoliopsida > Vitales > Vitaceae > Tetrastigma > Tetrastigma voinierianum. Next base: position 267,757 of record JAEQBH010000947.1, read on the forward strand.
CTATGGAAGTATATATCAATGATATGTTAGTAAAGTCCAAGGAGCGCCCGAATCACACTACGCATATGTAATAGGCATTTGAGCTCCTCAGGGCATATGGCATGAAACTCAACCCTACAAAGTGTGCATTCGGGGTCAAGCAGCCGCTCCTAGGATCTCATGATGACCTCGTAGAGCAAGAAGGTCAACCCCGCCGCTTCAAGCCATTTAGAATCTCCGTACCCAAGTTCTGCAAACGGGTACAATTAGCCGACTCCGTCGGTCGGGGTTTCCCGCGCTTTATTTCCTGATTCACATACCGCATAAAGCCATTTTTCGCCATCCTTAAGGAAGCCAACCGGGCCGGATGGAATGAAGAGTGTGGATCTAAGCCACCCAGATCAAACAAGATTCTTATTAAGCCTCCACCCTCGCTTTAGTCCCGGAGGTCGGCGAGACACTTTTCGTATATTTAGCAGTCTTAGAGGTAGCAGTAAGTGCTGCCCTATTCAAAGAAAATAATGACATAAGGTAGAAGCCAGTGTTCTTCGTCAGCAAATCCCTAGTCGATGTTGAAACCAAGTATAGTCACCTTGAGCAAAGTGCACTCTTTAAATTTCCTCCGGGGAATAGCAAAATGCATAACCTCTTCCATATTTCCAGCACACCCCATTGTGGTAATGAACTCGACCTTCCTCTGAGCACGCTCCATAAGCCTCGACTTCAGGTAGAATGGCTTGTCGGGCGATCGAACTGCGACTACGAATCTAGCAATAGCCAAGGCCATCAAAAGGGCAGTGCTAATGACTTCATAAGGCAAACTCTGTCCGAAACTCACCCCCCGAAGCTCGAATTGGTGGACACTTAATGTAGATGGAACATCAAGACAAACTGGAGCGGGAATTGGTCTGTAATTGAAATCCCCTACCGAGGAAAGAATTGAACAAACAATCCAGTTAGGCTTCAACGCCTCCAATAATGAGTCAGAATATGAAGCTCTCTTATCCGGAATTGAACTAGCGCGCCGCCGATTCGACAAACTCCCGTTCAGAGTGATTCACCAGTCGCCGTGCCAACAAAGAATTCAATCTCGAGACCCCGAATGGGCAAAATATCTCCAAACAACGCCGAAGTTTTTTCGCTTTGGAAATTGGAACATGTTCCCAGGGACTGCAATGATAAATTAGATGCCTTGGCCATTGTGGCCACCTCTCTGCCAATAATCGAAACAATATTCCTGCCCATCTACTATCATCCGTTTTCCTCAATTGCTCCCTCCCAAGTAAGCCAGGTAGATGAGACCCTCCCTTCGTGGATGGACCCCATAATACACTACATCAGTACGGGAGAACTCCCTAGTGAGAAGGATAAGGCCCACAAGGTACTAGTCCAGTCTGCTAGATTTTCCTTGATCGATGGGCAATTATTCAGCATCCGGGGCGGTCCGTGACCGAATGCTTCGACGCCCGATCAGGCCATTATGTGTCAATAACCGCATGAGGGAATATGTGAAATCATCCGTGCAAGAGAACTTTGGCACATTGTAATTACATTCAAGGGTACTATTGGCTGACCATGAGAGCCGATGCTACCAATTATACCAAAAAATGTGACCGTTGCCAACGACTAGCTCCCATCCTGAAATCACTAGTGTAAGACCTAATCTCCATCTCGAGCTCTTGGCCCTTCGCCCAATGGGGGATTGATATAGTCGAGCCGCTGCCCACCGCCTCAACTCAGAAAAAATTATTGTTAGTGGCAACTGACTATTTCAGTAAATGGGTAGGAAGCCAGAGGCCTTTTTATCGATCAAAGACAGGATGTTAAATAGCCGACCGAAAATATCATTTGTCGTTTCGGCATCCCTAGATCAATTGTATCCGACAACGGTCCCCAATTCGACAGCCTAGTCTATCGAAACTTCTGCCAGGAATTGAAAATAAAAAATTTGTACTCCACCCCCCGGTATCCGCAAAGCAATGGACTAGAAAAAACCTATAATTAAACCCTGTTGATCGCCCGAAAAATGGTTAGATTCTATTAGCGTAAACATGGATGTAGAACTTCCCTGAGGCATTGGGGCTTACAGTAACTATTGCTCAGAGATATCTACCTAAGATATCCCCTTTGAGATTACTTATGGGATGGAAGCTATAATCCTTATAGAAATTGGCATGCCTACGATCCGCGTGGCGTCCGAAAGCAGAAAATGCAGAGTTAGTAATCAAGGGACCCGACACGGTCGATGAAACCGTGAGAGTCAAAGAAAGAGTCCGTGATAGTTGTCCTACTAACGCCGGTCCACAAATTCCCATAACAAACGTAGCTTCCCGGATGTTCAACCGGAGACCTATTCCTAAGAAAGGTATTTGAAAATACTGCCGACCCAGTGGTCGGAAAGTTCTAACCCAATTGAGAAGGACCGTATCTTGTAACACGAGCCGACGAATCTGGATCTTTTGCTTTAGACAAGCTTGATGGAACCCCTGTGCCTAGAATGTGGAATGCCAAACATCTTAAAAGGTATTATCTATAAAGGATGACTCGATATTTACACATATTTTTGTCCATTTTTCTCATTGTACAAGGTAAACATAAAAGCCCTGACACGCAATAATGATCTATCCGGCCCGCCGTATAACATCTAATCGGGTTCACATAAAAGCCCGGATGGCGAATAAATGACCTATCCAAATTCCCAAGATAATAACACTATTTAACCACATAAGTCCGATGGTGCAAGAAATGATCAAACCGACCTAGGATAGAAAACATCTAACTTGTCCACATAAAAGTCCGGATAGCGCAATACAATTAATGACCTATCCGGCCCAATAATGGTTAACTCTTAGTCAGGTTCATAATTGTGCGATGATGCCACGTCCACCTAAAGCCTAGTTACACTCCATTTACTTATCTCTATTAAATGAGAAGAAACTATTTCATCCACAACCAAATTCGGCACATTTCATAAAAACAAAAATTAAGAGGTCTTGCAGAATGTCAAGATACAGCAAAAGAAACAAAGTAAAAAGGCTCCTACTAAGAAGCGCAAAGTTCCAAACCCCAGCCTCAAGCAGCTAACGCAGATTCCTCATCCGCTCCGCCGGAGGCTTCGCGGATGTCTATCCCATCAACAAAGAGCCTAAAGGACTCTTGGCCGGTTCCTCCTCATTAGTTATAAATAGCGGGAAGGTCGAGGAAGCGCCAGGAGCATCGGGGTTGATAAAACTGGAGGTGGTAGCGGCTTTGACTCCACATCTTAGTCGGGATTATGGGCTGATTCACATATATTGTAGCGCTGAAAGCACAAAGCAGCCGTAGCCATACTAAAGGATCACATCTACTGCTAAGTACCTCCTCAATCAGCTTCCTTTCCATACACTGGTTGAAAGCCGAGAGCCCTCCTTACTAAATTCGAGCTCCATGATTAAAGATAGTCCTCATCTTACAGGGACGACACCCTCCTCCTCCGCTTCCGACAGCTCCCCGCGCAAGAACTGGGTTCTGCCGAACGCCTCGTGATCGACCATTCGCTGACACCCTTCAAGAAGTTAATAAGATGTCTGACTCGCCAACTCAGACTCCATCTACGCCCGAGCACGCCCACCGCACGGGCCACCGCGCCCATCGCTGTTTCCGCGTCGAGTAGCATCCTCTCGTCTCACTGAGAGCCTATCCATGCCCTCTTTAGCCTCCACCCCAAATACCGACGCTCAACCGAGCCTCCCCAAAGTGGCATTTAAGATCTCCCGATCGGAAGCCCCGATCGAACGCATAAAATTAAGCTTCACGCCTCAGCCGGAGTTGGAATTCATGATGCTAGAGGGCCATATTCTGGATGGCAGTGATTGCCTGCAAAGAAGCATATTAAAAATACGACATGATTTAATGCCAATACTTTTTATGAATATTACTACCTACCAGCCTAATCAATCGATCGAATCTGACATGACTAAGATCTCCGCCCTCAATTATCCGTCAAGACCCTCTTTATAATACCACAGACAAAGAATGGAATACTTTCGTCGCCCACCGCCTCGGCGCCTACAAGCATCCATAGTATCTCTGATACAACCATCCAGACAATCAACTCCGCAGATTCGCTCGTTGTGCTGGCGCTACGGTGGATAACATATCGGATGCCTCTGCATCGCCGTAATTTATCCCGCCAGAACGAATACAGGCAGGAATTTTGCAAGATTGACCGAAGAACGGGCCTCTTGCGCCCGTCACACAAGTCAGCATGTCTAGTCGGGCTTTCACCGACGGAGGATGGATCACCGCAAGGCGGGCTTAATCTAGAGCATCTAGATGACCTCAAATTATACCCAATGCTTTATAACATGTTTTGGTATAATAAACGAAATGTATATTTATTCAATAAAATAAAGATAAAACAAAAGTAAATACGCATAAGTTAAATTACATAAATAATAAAGAAGATTCGAGGCTATTGTAAAATATTAGTAAATTGATTTGGTAAATATTATAAGAGTTGGAGGACCAAAGTAAAATAAAAAGGGGATAAGATCAATATGATAAGACTTAAAAGAAATATCTTATTTTCGTCTGAGAAAGGGAGAGCAAATACGGACAAGAGAGAAGAGAGAAGAGGCCAAGAAGCAGTTAAGAAGAAGTTAAGAAGATCACAGTACTGATACATGTCTCGGGTGGTACGAAATTACTAAATTTGAGTATTGGTATGGAATTTGAGTATGGTATGGATACGCTTTGGGTTGTATGGAAACTATGGGAGTATAAGTCTAGCTTTTGACTATAAAGTTTGGGCGCTAATAACCCCATCTTGTGTACGGTTCGGGTTTAGGAACCCTAAATTCATTTTGTTGAGTTAAGAAGAGCTTTAAGGCTCCTAAATATGCCTGAGAAGGGTCTAGTTGCAAGTTGAACCCAGAAAATTCCCTATTGCCGAATTATATGCGAGCCTGACCTTAGAATGAGTTTTAGGTCAGAAATAAAGGGAATATGGAAGCCAGTCCTTCAGGAAATTGTAGCCACATCAATGAACTTGATGTTAGGCTTTTTAATTTCAATTCGACCCTATAGACCAAGTTATGGTGGTCTTTTACTCGAATGTACCAAATGGGAGAGAGGTCGCCGTCGCAATCGCCTAATCAGGTCGCCCAACAGCGCTGGTCGCTACCAGTGGGTCGCCCAACCGTGGTCGCCAAACAAAGGATCGCCAAACAAAGGGTCGCCCAACAGGTCACCCCATAGAGGTCGCTTTTCACAGGAGGTCGCACCTCGCCCTCAAGAGTCAACCGGCCATGCGTAGCTCAACTCGCTGGGCGCAAAGCTCAACTCGCCATGTGCTTAGCTCGTCCCGTGAGTCGTACCGCCCCCGTAGACCGAGCTCACTCTGCAAAATTGCCACCCAGTCGCCGTCAAGATCGATCGCGCATGACCTCCAACTCGAAGGTCATATCTTCGCTTGAACTCCGACGGTGTTCTCGACTTCCTATGGAAAGCCCATTGAGTCAAGAATCCATCCATATGCCTGAGGAAGATATTAGATGTCAGACTGAGGTGTCAGACCGAGCTCGTCACTTCAAAGCAGCTCGTCAGTTCAAGTCAGCTCGTCAAGACTGACTGCGCATGACCTCCAACTTCGGAAGGTCATATCTCCTTCGTCTGAACTCCGACGGTGTTCGACTCTATGGAAAGCCCACGAGCCAAGAATCCATCCATAGTGCCCGAGGGAAGATATTAGGATGTCAGACTGAGGTGTCGACGAGCTCGCCTTCTTCGCAGTGTACCGTCATCTGTGTCGCCTCGTCAAGACTGACTCCAGGCATGACTTCTAACTTCTGGTCATATCTCCTCTGTCCGAACTCCTGATCGGTGTTCTCGACTCTATGGAAAGCCCATTGAGTCAAGAATCCATTAATAGACATCTGATAAGATGGGAACTCATATTAGCTCCAGAACACGAAAATAGTAGGCAATTATAAGTACCATAGTTATTCATTTTATAAATGCCTATTATGAATTCATAAATAGCCTTAGAAGCATACATGGTAAGCATATTTAATTATGCATGTAATGAGATATGAAAATGCAAAGATATGAATAAATGATTGTATAAATATATCACATATGATTACCGGACGGCAACACTATTCGAATATGAGATATACACTGGTGCATAAAATACACAAAGATCGTCTCGTGAACCCGGTGCAGAGGATGTTAGACGAAGCATGCCGACAGGAAAAAAAATAAGTCCGCAAAGATACAAGTTCGAGCATCGAGGCCCCGCTTACGATGACAGATCCCGCTTGATCACTGGCCCCGAAAGGGTCACCACAACGCTCCGGCCCTCATGGAACAGGTCACCGTCTCGCATGCTGATGATACCTTCGTATAGCCACATAAGAGGCGCCTTCCCGCCCCCGCTGACCATCGCTTCGCATAATGAAAGAAAAGCGCCTTCGCCCTCATGGACCACTCCGTTTACATAAAGAATATAGCACCTTCGGCCCTCATGGATTAGCAAGATTCCCGTATCCACTTCTAAGGCTTATGACATGAAACATAAAAAATTATTGTGGTATATGCAAAGGAAGTGTAGAGAATACACCATGATATGAGAAGCATAAAGACTGCCATGCAACATAAGATACATTATTTAATGCTATAAAAGTACAAGATTACATGAAAGTATATGGAAGATGATAAGAAATGAAACTCGGTTATGAAAAGTATATATATATGAGAAATGATAAGAATCAGAATGTTATATGTGTTATTATATGCATTTGTATAGAATCGTGGGTGACTCTTAAAAGTCATATTCCCACTAAGCTGTGAAAAGCCAGCACGTGTTCAATCCGTGTAGGTACGTAAGAGGAAATCGTAGAACGGGCAATCCACATCGTGAAGCAGCCAAAGGCCACATCAATAAAGGCCCACTGAAGACTCAGTCTATTTCTATATGAAATTTGTAAACCAATGTAAATATTTTAAATGTTGACATTCCATATATGGAGCTTGTATATATATTTTGTAATCACGCTACGTAATGTAATACAAGTTAATCATTAACATTATATGAATATGTAAGTGTAAAGGTTATGTTTAAAAAAAAAAAAAGAGTGACCCTCACTTGACATCCTATGCCGAGTCAGGCGCCACATTTTAGTGGTATCAGAGCCTAGGTTTAGGCGTTTCTCGGTGCAAGCCTAAGCTTCAGTAGCCTGAATAGAGTATATATGATGTAGTGTCGGTGTAGTAATGTGTGGGTCCTGATGTGGATGTCCTTGTGCTTCAGATAGATGGATTCGTCCAAGAAGTTTCTGAGAGTGTCAACCCAATGGAACAAGTGCCATCACCTTCCAACTCTCGTAAAGTAATGTTCTAATGAACCCACTAAGCCTCTACGAGAATATCGCAAGTAAGACATGGGGCCTGCCTATTTAGATCGACTGCCCTAAAGCCCACAGACACGTGAAGAAGACATGGCTGCAGGAATTCCATGGGTCGTGAGTATGGAAGAGTCGGGAGAAAGCCGAATTTTGGTTAGAAAAGGAAAGGGTATTAGAAGAGGTTAGATGCCCTCCCGATCGAGAACATCATGTGCACCACTATTGCGTGTGGTGAGGCATACTTATCGGGTGAAACTAGTACTTTAAAAGTCCATGATCTCCAAATCCTCAACATGGGAATTCTTTTGTGGTCAAGAGTTCAGGCAAAGTATGTTACTATATGTATAGAGATTCCGCGAAACAGCTTCTTGAATTTGAAGCAAAGGAGCTTATCGGTGGCTGAATATGAAAAAGAATTTAGCCATCTTAGCAAGTATGCATCGGAATTGGTCCTCACCGAGGCATTTTGGTGCAGGCAATTTGAGGATGGACTGCATGATTCCATCAAGAGATATTTGGCACCTATGACTTCTCTCCAAACAGTGGATTTTTAACACTAAACTGCTTCTGGTGTACGAAAAGGTATAGAGACTAGAAATCCAGCAACAAAGAAAGATTTGCAAAGAAGAAGTTTTCTAGAGGAGCTTCGTCCTCCTCGGGAAAAAGAGCTAGAGAATCTCCAGCTCAATCAGAATATAGTTCCGCTTCGAGGGGTAGAGCAAATCCAACAACACGTAGTACGTAGAGGTGCTTCAATGATGTGTGAGAAATTCGACGCCTCATTGCCATAAAAGGCATTCTGGGAGTTCAGATATTGACAGAGGGTGTTTCCTGTGAAGCCTTGAGCATTTGGAGCTACGTTGTCCCCGGTGAATTGTGGGATAATGTAAGCCAACAAAGGAAGTGGCAGAGAAGATTCGCGACACCACTTTCGACTCGTGATCGTGGTAGGGGTCGTGAGTAGCCTGTATCTCAAAGATATAGAGGACGAGAAGGCATGGGTTTTAGAGACAAGATCGTCTATGCCTACAAAGCACTCAAAGGAGCATATGCTATGGCGCTCGTGAGGACTGTAATGCTCCAGGTTATAGCCGTATATTTTCTTTATATGATATAGAGATGCATGCATTGATTGATCCCTGATCTTACTCATTCATATGTGTGCATGGAGCATGTATTTGACAAAGTACCAGCAATGGAGAACAGCATATGACATGCATGTAACTATCCTGGGGCAATAAATCGCTAGCGGTGAATAACATATATAGAAATTGTCCCATCATATATAAACAGTGCTATTTCGATGCATAACCTTACCATTCCAGAGCTCAATGATTCTAGAATGATCATGTCTAAGCACCGAGCCATCGTGGGATTGTGGACAAAAGACTAGAGTTGAGATGCTCTCACTGCATCAGAGGTAATAGTACAAGGCATTGGATCAAGTGTAATGCCTAATGTCAATCCAATTATGCAAGCTTAGAGAATTAAGGAGGAAAGAGATGTGAGATATCTTTGCTTTGATACTTGACTCAAGAGAGGTCAAGTTGATGTAGAAAAGATCCCAAGAGTAAGGCGCGGGAATCTCCGCATGTGGCCCTCGAAGAGTTACCTGTGGTCTTACGAGAGAGAGGTGGACTTAGCCATAGAAATTGTACCAGGACAAATCCCTATGTCAAGGGCAATCAGACGATGGCTCCAAAGGAGTCAAAGAGTTAAAGAGTCAATTGCAAAGAAACTTGTAGATAAAGGATTTATCCGACCAGTCCCCTCGGGGTGCACCGTTTTATTTAGAAAAGAAAGATGACACTCTACGATGTGCACGATTATCGTGGCAGACACAAGGTGATGAAGGAAAAACAAGTAACGGCCACTGCACCGAAGATCTTTTTGACTGGCCATATGACTGGCGGTCTTTTTTCTGCGATATCACTGTGTATTATCAGCTTGAGGGTAGCTGGGGAGATGTGTTTAATCATTAGAACCTTGATATGGCACATGAAGCCTGTCACATGCCATTCGGGGTCGACTAATGCACCACATTCAAGTGGATTTGATGAATAGTGTTTTTCAATCTCTATGTGGACTTCAATTTGTCGTGGTTTTTATTGATGACATCCCGTGCATTCTAAGGATGCACAGTGAAAATGAACAACACCCGAGAATAGCTCAGGAGACGCGAAGAGAAAGGCAGTTATGGATGCTGCTTCCAAGAATGTGATTTTTGGCTAAAGGAAGTCTCATTCCCAGCTATAACAGTCCGTCGAGGGTGGGCAAGAGCGATCCCTAAGATTGAAGCGGTCGGGAACAAATCACCTCAAAATGTAACCGAGGTAGAAGTTTCGGCTCAGCCATATTCATAAGATTCAGAGAGGCTTTTCGCATTACAATTTTCTCCGCTCACCAAGTTACTCAGAAAGGAATAAAGTTTGATGACAGATATGTCGAATAGTTTTGAATGGGCTGAAAGGGATGCCGGTTGAAGCACTAAAGATTTGATTGGCCAAATTTAATTCCTAAAAAAAAGAGTATACCTTGTATAGTGATGCTTCATGCATCGGGTTTAGATCCGTGTTTAATGCAAGATGGGAAGTAGTGGCTTATGCGCCCGCATACTTGAAGCCATAAGGAACAAAATTATCCCACTCATGACCTGTGAGTTAGCCACAGAGTGTTTACTTTAAAAAATATGGCGACACTACTTATACGGGAAAAGTGTAGAATTTACACCGATCATAAGAGTCTCAAGTACTTAAGCACACAAAGAGTTAAATTCCGAGACAATGCAGGTGGTTAGAGCACAGCGATTATGACTGCATCAGATTACCATCCCGGAAGGCTAATATAGTAGCCGATGCTTTAAGCCGAAAGACAAGGTAGCAATGTCACATAAAGTGATGTTGGATCGAGACTATTAGGAGATGATGGATATGTTACTTTCTCAACCAGAAGCGCAACCCCGCTTTTAAAGCAAATGATTATATTAAAATGATGAAGAGCTACAGGTGCTACGATGGTTAGAAATGGTGACAAGACTATGGTTTTTAGAGAAAGAAGCCGAAGTTCAGATTTCTAGAATAGGTTATGTGTGCCAAATGATAAAGAGCCAAAGAAAAAGTTGCTATTTGAGGCTTATAATACGGTATTTACCATGCATCCTCGGAGGGAACAGATGTACCGTGACTCTGAAACGCTTTTTATTGGTGGAAAGGAAATGAAAAGAGATGTGACCGAATATGTCTATGTTTGACGGCCGCAAGTCAAAGCCGAACACTAACTCCGCCAACAGTTTGTTAAATCCCCTTCCAATTCCTCACGAAGTGGGATAACATTACCATGGATTTTCAGGTTCGTTTTCCCCTCACACAACAAAAACATGACTGTCGGGTGATTGTAGATAAACACAAAGTCACCATTTATACTTAAATGTGATCACTATTCTATGGATCACCAGTCGGTGCTTATATGTAGATGAGATCGTGCGATCGCATGGTGTGCCGCTTCTTCATTGCGTAGATAGAGATCCGCGATTTACATCAAGGTTCTCGAAGGAATTATACTACTTTAGGCACTAAGCCGACTTTAGTACTACATTCCATCCGCAAACAGATGGACAAATGTAGAGATTGATTCAGTACTCAAGATATGTTTCGAGGTCAGGTTACGGAATTTTGAAGTCGATATGTATATTCCATTGATGGAATTCGCTTAATAACAAATAGTTTTAATCAAGCATCGTATGGCACCATATGAAGCTTTGTATGGCCTGAATGTATAACCCCGTAGCTTTACGTAATTGAATGAGCATAAACCGGAGCAGGGGTCCGTATATAGTAAAAGATACACAAGAGAAAAGTATAATTTATTCGGGCAGAGGTTAAAGGCGCATGATGTATTAAAAGTCAGATGCCAACCTAAAGAGGAGAGATATTAAATATAAAGTGGGGGACAAGGTCTTTAAAGGTATCACCATGAAGAAAATTCTTAGGTTTCCATTAAAGGCAAGTTGAGTCCAAGGTCTATAGGGCCATATGAGATTTTGGAACGATCGCCCGTGAGCGATCGATTGGCACTCCACTTGAAGGCCAAATTACACGAAGGTGTTTCTACAGGGCCGATGCTCTGAGATACCGCTCTCGATGAGTCGCATACTACCAAGGTAAGAAATACAAGTACAAGAAGATTTGTCATATGATGAGGAGTCAAAAGACCATTCCTACCGAGGCGAAACAAATAAGTGAACAAACAAGTACCATTAGTGAAAGTTCTCTCGCAAGTATCATGTAGAAAAGATACTTGGGAGCCTAAGCAACTATAAGAGCACAAGATCCGCAATCCTCTAATTGTGGCAGAATTTCGAGGACGAAATTTTAAGGGGGAGAGCTTGTAATACTTCAAATATACTCTGGCAGCTTTTATAACATGTTTTTGGGGTATAATAAATGTAAGTGTATATTTATTCTGGAATAAAACAAAGATAAAAACAAAAGTAGGAATATGCATAAGTTAAATTACAAATAATAAAGAAGATTTGAGGCTATCAGAAAAATATTATAAATTGATTTTGCAAATATTATAAGAGTCGAGGACCAAAGTAAAATAAAAAGTGGATAAGATCAATAGCGATGCTAATTAAAAGAATATCTTATTTTTGGCCTCGAGAAAGGAGAGCAAATACGGACAAGAGAGAAGAGAGAAGAAAGGAAGAAATATTAAGAAGAAGAAGATCACGGTGTACTGACATGTCTCGGGTGGTATGGAATTACTAAATTCGAGTATCGGGTATGGAATTGAAAAATGGGCATGGATACGCTTTGGGTCAGATGAAAACTATGGAGTATGGAAGTCTAGTTTTGGAATTATAAAGTTTAGGATAGTTACGGTTAAGAACCCTATCTGTGTATGGTTTTTGGGTTTAGGGAACTCCTAAATTCATTTCAGGGTTGAGTTATAAAGAGCTTTAAGGCTCCTAACATGTGTTTGAGAAGGGTCTAGTTGCAAGTTGAACCTAGAAAATTCCCTATTGTCGACCATATGCAGTAGCCTGACCTTAGAACGAGTTTTTAGGTCATAAATAAAGGGAATCTGGAAGTGAGTCCTTCTGTGAAATTGTAGCCACGTCAATGAACTTGATGTTAGGCTTTTGAATTTCTCAATTCGGACTCCTATAGACCAAGTTATGATCTTTTTACTCTGAACACTAAACGGGAGAGGTCAAGCCGGGAAACAAAGGGTCGCCCACCTGGTCGCCCAACAGCTGGTCGCCAACAAAGGGTCCCAACAGCGTCGCCAAACAAGGATCGTCAAACAAAGGTCGTCCAACAAAGGGTCGCCCAACAGGTCACCCATAGAGGTCGCTAAATAGAGGTCACAGATTCGGCCTCGAAGAGCCCAACTCATGCGTAGCCTCAACTCATGCGTAGCTCAACTCGCCACGTAGAGCTTAGCTCGCCCCAAGAGCTCAAATATTCAGATCGAGCTTCGCTACTTCAAAGGTACTGCTACCTGTGCCGCCGTCAAGATCGACCGCGCATGACCTCCAACTTAAGGTCATATCTTCTTCGCTTCAACTCGATTATGTTCTTGGATCATGGAAAGCCCATCGAGTCAAGAATCCATCCATATGCCTGAGGAGGATATTAGATGTCAGACCACGTGTCGACCGAGCTCATTACTTCAAGCAGCTCGCTGGCCCAGTTAGCTCGTCAAGATCGACCGCAAGATGACCTCCAACTTCTGAAGGTCATATCTCCTTCGTCCACCTCGATTCGGGGTGTTCTTGGACTCTATGGAAAGCCCATTGAGTCAAGAATCCATCCATATGCCCGAGGAAGATATTAGATGTCGAATTACAGGTCGATCGAGCCTGGCCACTTCAAGGTACCGTCACCCAGTCGCCCGTCAAGATCGACCGTGCATGACCTCCAACTTCGGGTTATTCGGCATTCTTCGTCCAACTCCGACTGGGTGTTCTCGGGACCCTATGGAAAGCCCATTGAGCTTCAGAATCCATTAATAGATAGCTTCGATAAGATGGGAACCTATATTAGCTCCAGAAAACACGGTGAAAACAGTAGGCACTATAAGTACCAGTTATTCATTTTATAAATGCCTATTATGAATTCATAAATAGCTCGTAAGCATACTACATGGTAAGCATATTTAATTATGCATGTAATGAGACAGAAAATGCAAAGATATGAATAAATGATTGCAAGCAAATATATCACATATGATTACCGAATGGCAATAATTATTCTGGGAATATGAGATATGGTACCGAGCATAAAATACATGCTGATCGGCTCGCTGTAACCCTGTGAGAGGATGTAATGGCATGCCTATTAAAGTGTGAAAAAATAAGTCCGCAGCATACAAGTTCGAGCACGAGGCCCCGCTTCGGGGTCGGCGACACAGATCCCGCTTGGATCACTTCGTGGCCCCAAAAGGGTCACCACGCCGCCCTCATGGAATAGGTCACTGCCTGCATAACGATGATACCTTCGGGTATAATATAATATACGCTTCGCCCTCATGGACCACCGTTTCGCATAATGAATATACGCTTCAGTTCTATGGACCATCGTTTACATAAAGGAATATAGCTTCGCCTCATGAATTATAGCATTCCCGTATCCACTTCTAAGGTTTGCGCATATGAAACATAAAAGAAAATGACAGTATATGCAAAGGAAGTGTAGAGAATACACGACATGATATGAGAAGCATAGTAATCGTATGCTATATAGTATACAAGCATAAGAACAAGAAGTAAAAGTACAAGACACATGAAAAGTATATGGAAGATGATAAGAAATGAAACTGTTATGAAAAGTATATATATATGAGAAATGATAAGAATCAGAATGTTATATGTGTTATATGCATTTGTATGTATGTGGTGACTCTTAATAGAAGTCATATTCCCACTGAGCCGCAAAGTTTAGCACGTGTTCAATCCGTAGGTACAGAAGAGGAAACTCAAAGAACTGGGCAATCCACATCGCTACCAAAGGCCACACATCAATAGGGTGCCTGCACTGAAGACCTTAGGTCTATTTTGTATATGAAATTTGTAAACTAATGTAAATATTGTAAATGTTGAACATTTACATAAGTGAGCTTGTATATATATTTTGTAATCCGCCACATGTATCATAATACAAGCAATTGTTTAACATTATATGAATATGTAAGTGTAAAGGTTATAAGTTTTAAAAAAAAAAAAGAGTGACCCTCACTTGACATCCTATGCCGAGTCAGCGCCATTGCACTTCCCTCGCTCCTGTAGCAACATCCTCCCACCCTGCTGGTCACTTGACCCCATCTCGTGCGAGCTCGAATGACACCGCTGCGCCTTCGAATTCTATCCTTTGTAGGCCTGATTCCGATCCTTCGCCTGACCGGGCTCCCCTCTCGTAACTCTCGAGCTCCGCTTCCGGGGCAAAAGATAGAGATCAAGTGAGCCTCACATCTCTTCCTCCTCTTCTCCTTCTTCCAAATCCGAGGGTCAGCTAGATTCAAGACGAACCCAAGGAACAAAATCTTTCACTTAGGTCTCGAGAGCGTTCTGTCGCCAGTTTGTCCCTCCTTTTTTAATCTTTAGTACTCAAGGGGTAGAACTGGTCCCCTTTCTTGGTAAGGGAAGGCTTTCCGAGCGATTACCCCATTCGCCCCGACTAGGTGCGAGTCGAAAGCAAAGCCTGAACCCCCATCAAGGCAGGCGACGACTCGACGGGTTCGAGACACTGAAGTTCCGACTGATGTTTCAAAGATCCGTATCCCCGGATGAAGACGACGCTCGGCTAAGCAACTTAAGCAGTTAGCAAGACAAAATGTTCCCGTCCACAATTCCCAAGGTAGCGTGGATAATCTAAGGTTGTAGGAGTCTAACTGCCTCACACGGCTTAGGTTCTTTTAAAGTGAGAAGAACCTCGTAATGGCGCTCCTGCTCATAAATCTCCAATAGCTGACGAATTTTCTCAAGGCTTGCCTTTTCCACCCAGTGTACCAACCTACCCCTCCGATTTTTCCCTGCGCCAATAATCCACAATTAATTACGCATAAAAATTCATATATATACACACACATCGTTAAACTCAACCTGCCCCCTACACACACTTGGGAAAACTCGGTGGACTCTAAGCATCAAATGGAAGCCTAGGGAACCCTGGTCTCATCCTAAGGCCCCTTACTACATTTACACCTTCATCATCTTACTTAACCTGGGGAGTCCTTTAACAACTAGCTACCAAGCACTCTGGACCGACATGGACATCCGGCCACCCTGAGCTACCCTCAAGGAATAAGAAAAACAAATCTCAACCAACGAAAGGTCAAGTTGGTACAAGAGGTTCAGTACACTGCATCCGATTAGAATCCGAATGGTGCTCTGGACGGACGAGGCCTGCGGCCTCTCAGAAATGCAAAACCGGCCGAATAACAGCAGGTACGGGGAAGAAACTGACCGCAAGGTGTGCTCCCGAGTAAAAACACCGCGGTTTTCCACCTAGAGTAGACTCATCCGGCTTCTCCATCAACTTGAGGTCGATGTTATCGTGGACATCGTGAACAGCCCTTAACTCCTGACGTTGTGGACGTGACGATGTCGCTTACGTATGCATCCCCGGTAGTCTTTTGCTTCGCGAATTCGCCGACCATGGAAGTCGCCGACCTCTTGTCATTCTACGCGCACTAAAAAAGGAGGGGCGAGAGAACTAATGTCACCAAAGCCATATATCAACTGCAGAATGCAAAACGCTGCCCCATGCGATCGCCCACCTGGGCAATCGACCATGCCCCACTTTTAACTTCCTATTAAACGGAATTTGGCTTGGCAACTGGGTATCCAACATGCCAAGAGGGCGCGGTACGCACTGGTGGAAATGAAAGCTGGAGTGTTGCCTGCAAAAACCGGCCATAGCAAAAGAATCCAGCTTCACCAGCCAGACCAGAGAAAAATCTCGAATCGAAGAAAGCTGGCTGAACATAAATGTGACCGAACGGAGAAGGCAAAACTCAATGATGGCTCCCTATATACCAAACGCCGAGCTCGCGACGCATTAAATGCAATCACGACTCATCACATCTCACGCGCTTGAATCTTGGGCGACGATTCACTTATTAACGTTAATAATAAAACAAACGTGGGCCAAACTTGTGGCCTCTTAAAGTCATCCTTAAGACGCACGAGCGCCGACTAACTATGTTATTCCTAGATCGGTCCATTTCAACCAAAGCATGCCAAATACCATAACCTACGGCCATAAGAATCTCACTAGCCAGAAATGGGTTACGGACAAAGACGCGTGGGCATGCGTAAATCTCAAGAGGTTATAACCATTAATCACACCAAAGGACGTTAGTAATCATACCTATTAATTCCGCTTTAACAAAGTGATCATACTATGATTACATGATCCATCCGGACCCAATACTGTAAGATCCGAGAAAATTCCAAGTTTTTGAAAAAGGGCAAAATCGCACTCGTCAAAATTTAATTTTCATATCTCGTGACGACCTAAACGGACTTTTCACTATTAGGAATCTTCCTCGCAAAATTCCAATACCACCACGTCGAATTCGCCGACCTCGAGACACTAATTTACTTTCTGCGCACCGAAAGATTGGCCATAAAACAGAGCTACACTGACAAAAGCCACCTATAACACAATCATGTGGACAGTACGCTGCACGAAGAGTATATATATTTAAACTACTACGAGATATGAAAACGCCAAAAATCCAAGACTTGAGGACATGGATGGTATTAAATGAAAGTTTAATGAGAGTAAGGACAAAAGATGAATAGTGATCATCTTCTCCATTTAATTGAAAGCCAAAATGTTCAGGAGAGGGGATGGAAGCAGTAGCTTAGTTTTTCATTTTTCTAGAGAGAGAGAGAGCCATTTCTCTCTAGATTTGCAAACTATCTCCGACCGGCTTGCCTCGACGGAGGTTAAGAAAGTTACTCTACGCTGCGAGTGCTACTAATTCAGCAGCCCGACAACTCCAAGAGTGATCTTTTCCTACTTGTGTTAATCTTTACAGAGTCATGTAAAATGGTTAGAATGTTCGAGGCTTGTTTTAGCCGTAATCTGTCTCAAAAGTTTCAACCGAGCGGAGAAAAAATTCCTATTTATGTGGCCGTGAATAGTGCCACCCGAGGGTTTCACTGCTCACTGAATGGTAACGCGGAATATTTTTGTGTGAATTTTTATGATGTCGAGGATTCAAAATGAATTGCTTCATAAGCCATAATTAAATTTACGCAGCTAATTCTCAAAGTTATTTATGTGAATTTAATAACATGATTGCTTGGATTAATTATGTTAATATATATGCATGTGAATATATTAGCATAAATGTTTTCGTGATCGACATCACGCATTCCATATGCATCGTAAGAGTCTAGAACATTAGGTGTGAGTGCATGATATGAAATGAAACAAAAATTAAAATGTTTGTGAAAGGAATTTTAATGGATGATTTTCCGGAGAATGGTGTTGGGAGATGGTCCAATAATTGAAGGTATCATGAGGAGCCTTATGAATTGCTTAAGGTTCTCCAACACATTCGCCTGAGAGAGTCCAATATTTTTACCGAAACTGGTAGTAAGTTTTCAAGAACAAGCTTTTGTTATGAAAAAAATCGGATATTTTATCGCATATTGGCTTAGGTATGTGTGAGGGAGCAGGAGGACTCGCACATGGGTTCGGGGCATGCAGATATCTCGAGCAGGTTCATGAAAAATCGCTTTGAACGTGATCGCTTGCCATGCATCGCACTTAGGCGAAAGAACTCCAAGTAGGAAATTATCTTTACTGGTTTTGCCTGTTACTCCCGTCGAGGATCACCATTTCGTACAGGAGCGACGGAAGGCGCACTCACTGTGAGGTCGGTGTTAGAAGAAAGTCTGTAGTGTGGCTTTGGGTATTCGATTTTGTATAACATGTATTAGAATTGTAAATTTTAATATATGTTGAATTAAGAGAATTTATTAACTCTCAACTATCAGATATAGTTGATGTATTTGTGAGTATTAATGCAGGGGCCCAAGTGGCCATTATTTTACTCACCTTTGGACCCCCGCAGAATATCAGAACTTTTATTGCAAGCCAGATTTCGCAGGCCTCCCACAGCGGAGACTCCGCCCACTTGGAGCGGTGGGGTTACCCGCATTCACTAGCATTCCATGGTTAATCTGTCACAACTAGACCTGGTTTCAAGGCCACAAATACAAAGCTTAAACAAAACAATAATAGGGTGCGAGGCTAAAAACGAGGAAAGAAGCAGAGTCAAGAAGAAAGGTCCTATGGAGCGGAAAGAACGCGAAGAACCTCAAGGTTGATTCTGAGTGGGTGTCCTCGTCAGTGAGATTCCATTCGAGTTTTCGAACCACCCAAAGGCGTAACTGGAACAATAAATTCCTACTCCCGTCAATCCGTAATCTTCGACCGGGGTTCATACATGGAAATCACGCTCAAACCGTCGCACTGTGAATCATCCTTCATTCAACAATCATCCAAGTCTGACTCCCGACAACGCCTAACCAAGCCTACACGCTGAAAATCTAGAAGCTACCAGTGGCATAAAGGAGTCCGCTACCCTCCAAACCTTTTATAGAAACCTCCAGCCCCCATGGATCCGCCAACCATCAACACGAATCCAAAAGTGAGAAAATTCACGCGTTGAACATACCAACATTAATTGTCCACTATTCATACTAGGCCAAGCCAAACACGTTTTCTTTTCCTCACTGAGATGATCGCTTCTCCTACTGCAAAAAGGGGGCATTGTGGGTACCATGGGTTTGAGCCTAATCCATCCTGTACCATCCCACCGCAGGTCCCTACCGACCGAGGATCTGCAGATGATGGCCCAATCTATGGGCCCAATCGTTTTCATTTACAAGTCAGGTCCAAACATACATCCCCAACCGGGTAGGGCATATACCGTCGGGATACAGTCTCTCCTGGTCGGTTATCATCTTTAAAAGGCATCCGGATGACCTCTCTGAACTTGAACAAGTATAAGTTGCGCGCATAACCACCCTGAAGGTGGTCAAACATTCATTGGGGCAGAAAATGCGGACGACTTGACTATCTAAAAGGAAGAACAGGTCATAACGCACGAGAAAAGCGCCACCTTCCCTTTCTCGCCGGAAGGAGATCATCTATCAGCGGAAATAGGATCGTTTCTGTATTAAAAGTAAGGAAGTAACACAAGAAAAATGTACGAGATTCCATACTGAATAAAGGGGTTTTTTCACTCTCGAGGCTGAAAAATCTAACTTAAGCATCGGAGAGGCAGCGGACATACTATCGTCGTTTTCTTGTTTGTTTTGTAGGCATTCACTAGCTGATTCATGTTTCGACGATTCAGTGATTCAAAAAGTTCAGGATACCACATTGAAGGAGTGCGTAGTAGGGTTTGAAGAAACCCTAACCTCATTTCTTTTCAATTTTTTCTCTTTTATGAAACAAAGATGAGTGATTTTTTTATCATTGTTAACCTGAAATTACCCTTACACCTCTTTTTACCGTTTACACATCTTTCTATCGTATGGTTAAGATTATTCTAATAAATAGCTTCACTTCGATAAGGATTAGAAATTATTTTATTCTAATAACGAAAACACTGTTTGAGAAAATAATGGGCATGGACCTCCTCTTTAAAAGTGAGATTACAAAAACAATTATCCGTCATAGATATAATCGATTTTGAATTAAATAAAAGAGGAATCACATGATGGTACGTTGGATGGTAATAGAGAATCCTATGTTTTAACAGATTTATGAATTAAACTAATTTAAAAAAACAGCTTTATGAATTAAACTAGTAATTAAGGTAGAATAATTGAGTCTGTTAACGTATGCTTATTGTTTTTTTATTTATAAACTAAAAAATAGTAATAAATTCTGTATCAACTAAAATGCCATTTCTTATAAAAAAGTTTTATGTATGTTTAAAAGTCATTCAAAATTATAGAACTTGATATTGTAATTTATTTTAATTAGTTTTTAAAAGATTGAGTTTTATAAAACAAAGGTTGAACTTTTAAAAAATAAAAAATAATTTTATTGGTTCAAAGTCGTACATCATTATGATGTGTGGATAGTTGTCAGTAAAAGGAACTCGGTGAAGGTGATAGTCCTGTCGATGGATGGGACGTTGTTGGGGGCGAAACTACTGTTGTCACAGACTCACAAGGTGGACTTGGATAAGGTGATATTTATCTTTCATGTACTTTGCCCAAATTCTTTGATTATCTTAGGAGAAATCTCAACCTTAGTAATTGAGATATATTTGTTGATGTAACCTTATTAAACCCCATATTTGATTATCATAAAAAATTAATTCATTCTTAGTTATGTTGGGCAACAAATGATCATGAAAAATATAAAAGAACTATTAGTTAAGCATGCCACATATATATACATCTAAAAAATATATATTTTTCCAAAATTAGAACACCAAAATCATTGAGAAAAAAAACAAAACCTACTGAACGAAACCCTTTACCTACTATGCCCTATTGTACCTCTTGACCTAATCTAATATATATCCACCCCCGTCCCCCAGATTTTTCTGCTCCTATCTCTATATTTAAAAACAAACAAAAAAACCAAAAAAAATATAATGAATGACCTATACATTTTTACCATATATATTCAACATATATATCTTCTCAAACCTGCTTTCTACGTTAAGCCTTGTTGCTTGTTGCATATGCATCCAGGCAAAGGATTTGCATAAAGTTCTCTCCAGCCTGAAACCTGGCACCCTCCGGTGCGAGTGCGCGCGGTCCGGTTTGTACGTAAGCTCTTAATTGTAATAAAACCTCCCACGACAGCATGCTCATTGTCCATACTTTATCAATCAGGTTCACCAAATTCCGACTGAAATAATATTTAAAAAAAAAAAGAAAAAAAGTCAAAGATTATCAGTTTTAATGAAACCGTTAAAGCCAAATAATAGCATATCATCTTTGTAACATACTTGTCAGGGACAATAGTCTTCCGGAACCTTTCAAACCTTCTATGGCCCTGCACTGCCTTGGCCATATTCCCATCATATGGATACACAAACACATCGCTCTCAACCGCTAGTAATGTAATCCAAGGCAAGCCATCTGGTGATTCTTGAGAGGCTCCAATTCCTCCTTTGTGGCCAAATTTGCGTGAAATTAAGATTTGGGTATGTGGATTGGAATGTCTGAAACCCACATTTGCCACATAAATTTCTCCGGCAACAATGTAAATTTTAGTATCAGATGGGAACCCAATTGCTTCAAGAAATATAGCAGCCTCTCTTGGAGTTAAGGGACAGCCGCCTTGGAGTCTCCGCGCCTCGCCGTCGATGTCCTTCTCCTTCCAGTGGTTTGCATTTTTTCTCATGACAGTGAGCTTCTGAGCATCTTCTGCAGTCAAATTGTGGGTGCAGCCAGTGAAGGCAAGCATGTCTTTTTCGTATCTGTAATGTTGGAGACAAGGAAGTGTTGACAATAATTTAATTGGAGTATGGCTAGATAGAGAAAAAACACATACAATTATAATAAAATACTTTAAAAATATTTGATTAAAACACATCAAATAACCTTAAATTTGTTAACAAGGCTTGACTTAAAAGGTTGAGTGGCTCATGTTTACATAATAATTATACAATCTCCTATTTATAACTAAATAAAATGAAATCTACTATTAAAAGCAAACTTTTTAAAACTTAAAAACCTAAAATATTTGTTTGGAAAACCTCCCATGATCCCTTCCCATCCTTTCACCAAATTTAAAATATTTTCAAATACTAAAATAGAAACTAAATATAACAAAGAAAATAAAATAGTCTTCCAGTTCATTTTAGAGAAACGAAGAGAAGCAAATAGTTTAACACAAGAAACCAAAAAATTTGAAGTCACCAATTATGCATAGTCTTCCAGTTCATTTTAGAAACGAAATATAACTAAAATAGTTTAACACAAGAAACTAAAAAATTTGAAGTCACCAATTATGCATAGTCTCTTCCTACCTTAAATGGAGGGCAACATAGGGCTTGTTATCGCTTCTAAGCCTGTCTACTAACTTCATCCCAAGAGTTTGGATTTTGTCTGTGAATCTGAGTGCATCATACATTGCCCGGCATCTCAGTCTTTGGATAGCCTTTGGAAGATTATTGTTTGCAAGCCGGGAATCGGATTGTGTAAACTGGATCACCTTGTGCTTCTTCAGTAATGGAACTATTATCTCTTTGTAATAACTAGGCTGCATGCATGTAAAAAAAAAAAAAATCATTTTTTTAATTCAATAATATAAAATATAATATATATATATATATAGTTCTGAATCATTATTATTAAATACCTTGGACCAAGAAACTGGGGGCTTCACTAGGGGCTTCACTGATGCATATTCTGGTGGGAGAGACTCCGCTATTTGAATATCGTCTTTTAGAACCTCTTCAAAGTGATTGGAATCGAAGATATCTTTAAATTCACTGAAAACCAAAAAAATATATTTTTTAAAAGAACATCAATACAAAAGGATATGCTTGCTTTTGGGCATGTTTGGTTCCTATTTTTTAAAACATAAATAACATCATTTTTGTGTTCTATGAATTTTGTTCTTGTTATCTCTCTGTGTTTTAAGAACAAAAATGGGGGAGCACTGGGGAACTAAACTTGTTCTTGTGTTCTACTTGTTTTTTGAAAAAAAAAAAAAAAAACAGTTTTGAAACCATAACCAAACATGCCTGGAAGTTTCTTTTCTTTAATCTGCCTACCATAAGAAAAACGGTTAACAATGACATTTAAAAACATAATAATAATAATATTCTCTGTCTCTTATCCAAAATAATAAAGTACTTGCCTATAATGGCAAGTCATTGTAAACTTCAAAAAAATTATATTGACACTTCAATGTTCTTACCTTGAATCTGCCCAGTAGGAAGTGTGATCTAGATAAGGATAAACCAAGGTGGCATTCATGATTTTTGCTATGGCCACCATGTCACTTATCTAAATTCCAATCCAAACAAAGAGAATCAGATGAGAAAAAACCATAGAATTTGAGAGAATCTGCAAGAAAAAAGTTGTCAGTACTTACCCCAGTTTTCATCTGGTTCAACCCACCATTAGAACGAACTATAATATAACCATTTGTCTCAGCTCCTCTCCCTGGAAATAATCAAAATAAATAACCAAAAAAAAAACTGGAATTGAACAGGTACTAAGTTGTGAAACATTGCAAAGTCTTCAACATACTAGTTTCTTTGGATAAACGATGGCTGCATTTATGGTAGTCCCCGCTGCTGGGCTTCATCCAAACTTCTAGACTCTGATTATTAACTTCAGCTGCTCAAAGACAGAATCGAAAATATTTTTTTGGTTTTCTTATAGAGAACTGAACTTTGACATTGACAAAATATAAGAGAAAATATCTGACCGGCATTGTCATTAAACGAAGATTCATCGCTAGGCGGAGGAATAAGAAAATCATTCTGTTTTCTAATAGTCACCACCTCATAGAAAGTCATGACGGCACATACAGGTAAAATGCCAGAGAATGAACAGTCACAAACTAATATAGATCCAAAGGTCGGAAAGAAAAAATGCCAAACTGATCTCTGATATCGACGAAGATAAAGGTAGAAAGACGATTATTGCGATGGAGGTGGACGGCAGCGCGCCTCCGTCGCTGGTAGCAAGCCACGCCACGGCCTCTTCATCGACTAATTCCGGCACGCGCCTTCTCGTCCCCATGGCTTGCAGGAGACTAGCATTTGCGGCGCTGCCAGAGCTGTCTCCGCCGCCGGACGTCATCTCCAATCCCGATGGAACGGAGAATCGTTTCCCAGAACAATCTAACACAAAAATATAAGCTTGCTAAGAGATTGCAACGGTTCTCTCCAAAAATTTATTAAAAAAAAATCTTTTTATTTATTTTTGTTGAAAACTCTTTGATCTCTGCCTTCTAAATATATGGCGGGATTATTCTCTGGAATTCTGTAAATTTATATATGCAGATAATTTGCAAATTTATTGATTTATATATGTATAAAACCTCGTCTATTTTGTTATCATCAAAATAAAAATTTAAAATCTATGATTTTTTTATTTATCTTTTTTTAAAGTTTGTTAATAAAACGATTAAAAACTCATAACTTTTTAAGATAATCATTTTTAGAGTTCTTTCTGGAAAATGAAAACTTATATTATACCCGAATTGAAGAAAATAACAAGAATTAATGTTTATGCTAAATATATATACCGTTAGTTTGGATATATATATATATATATATATATATATATATATATATATATATATATATATATATATATATATATATATTATAATTAAGAATCTGCCTTTGATAATATGTCGAAAAGAAATTTGAAAGTTTGTTAAAATAATTATTAAGAAACTAGAAACTCTTAAGGAATATTGAGATTAGAGTTCTTTCCAGAATAAAAAGCTTCTCCATTTTGAAATGGATTTTTAAAAATAATTATAATAATTAATCGTATATCTTAAATATTTATTGTAATGGATAAATATTATAATCAAGAATGTTTTTAATAATACTTGGAGAGAAATTTGAAAATTGTTAACAAAATTATTTTAAAAACTAGAAACCTTTAAGGATAATCATCTGTGGAGTTCATTTAAAAAAATTTATCTATTCTCCATGCTGACATCCCTTTAAAAACACTTATCACTGCATCCGAACGTCACAAAGAACGTTATTGCACCGCAATGCAAACACGCGCAACGCGCCAACACGTCGATTATCGTCAACAGTTGTTTGAACCCATTAACGTTGAACGCGCTCGTCCAGGTCTGATATTACGACGACTATCGCTACGCCCGAAGACTATTTTAACGATTATTACGTCTCGCAACAACCTGCGATTTGTTCGATTCGTCGATTTGAGATGACATATGAACGAGTCAACTCGTCGTCGTCTCCCACGTCACACTATTATTCGATCGAAAACCACTGCAATACTATAACATGTTCCATACGCTATAGATCATACTCATGCCAAACATTCAATATCTAAATTAACTATTATCAGATCAGACTAAACATAAAATATCCTGTCCTGTAATGTTCTATACCAACCATGTTATAGTTCATACATATTCCAGTCATTCATAAAATTATCAAATCGAATAGGATTTTAGGTAATTCATTGTGCTATTATTGTAGATGTTATTAATTCAATGTTTCTATCTAATGTAATATTAATTTGAATCAATAGAATTATTCTTTTTCAAAATAATAATAATAATAATAATAATAATAATAAAATAATAAAGTCGTATTTAAATAATGGAAAGGAACCATTTATGTGGAGTAATTTTCAAATTAGTATTAACAATCTCAGGAGTGCGTGCAAAGGCCGTTTTAGGAATAATTATAAGATTTGCTAAAATGTGGGTGCATTTAAAATTATTTTTAAATAGAAGAAAAAATTTGAAGCTTTTTCTTAAATTTTTTTCATATTAATGAATTAAAATATACCAATAGTGTTTTATCCGCAAATAGTTTCATGAAACACTATAAGTAATTTTTTTACATATTTTTTTGATTATATGTAGAAACACCCATTTAAAAAACACGTTTCTAAGTTTTATTTTTATTTGTTTTGAGCAAACACGTTTCTAAGTTAAAAGCACTTTTGAAAATATCATCAAATAAATACTAAATTATTATTAATGATTCAAGAATTATTTGTTGAAG
Organism: Tetrastigma voinierianum; assembly: GCA_016808115.1. Taxonomy (NCBI): domain Eukaryota; kingdom Viridiplantae; phylum Streptophyta; class Magnoliopsida; order Vitales; family Vitaceae; genus Tetrastigma; species Tetrastigma voinierianum. The sequence continues at coordinate 293,862 of JAEQBH010000947.1, forward strand.
ACTTAGAAATTAAAAAAAAAAAAAAAAAAAAGGTCAAAAAACAAAAGTTTGTCAAATTCGTACATTCAGTTAAAAAAAAAAACTGCGAATGTACAATTTCCACAGGTTCGGGATAAAATTTTTAAACCTGGATCGGGTTTCCAATAATCTGACCCGCCCCACCCAGTTACACATTTAAATTACTAAAATACCCTCATACAAATACTCCTTCCCCTTCTATTCTCTAGTCTATGTTTGGTTTCTTTTTTTTCTCTCTATTTCTTCCCTTTCTCTTTTTCTATGAAGATGGAAGACTAGTTGTTGACTTGTTTCCGGTACACCAGACTGGTGACCAAGACGGCAAGACCTATGTATGGTTGTGTTTCAGCGGTATTCGGCGGGATGTGGGTCAGATTGGGCTAGTCAACACTCCGGGACTGAGTCAAAACTAAGTCGAACCAAATTTGATTTGATTTTTTCGAGGGAAAAATATAGCAACCCGGCTTGAACCTAATCTAGGCGGGTCGGGCCAAATTAACCTTAAAAAACAAAATAAAATAGCAGTTGGGTTGAGCCAAATTTAACCTAATTTTTTGGGTTAATACCTGAATAACCCAATAATTCCTGGGCTTTTACGGATCGGTTATCTCAATGGGTCATGCTTAAATTGAAAGGAAAGATTCTTTGGAGATTTTTGTTGATTTGGCTTCGTCAATCTTATCCATTAAAAGAGTATTAAATGTTTGAATATATTCTGATTTCACAAGCTACCGTGTTTGTCTTTTTTATTTCATATTTTGAATATACCTGCTCGAAAAATATTGGGCTTTTAAACCTAGATAGCCATTAACTTGTCAGGGTTAGAGGCAAAGGCTGGTTTGGTTCAACTGTAGCCGAGCACCTGATAACTTATTTATAAATTACTAGTTTGATAAAGTAGAACTGAGCAAATGATAAATGATCGAATGGGAATTTACTTATATAAACATGATAGAGATATATAAAAACAATGAATGTATATAAAGGCGATAACTGGTGTTGATAATAGATTATTGTTTTTGCAAAATGAGAGTGGTAGAGATAGACAAGAAAAAAAATTTAAGAATCGGTCCAAATCCCACTCAAAACCATACAAATACACAAAAACAGTTAATTCAAACGAGATTCTTTCAAATTCATTGGCTGGAAAAATAACGAAAGACCACATAGTCCATACCTATTTTTTGTCAAAATAAATTTTATTTTATATCTATTACCTGTAATTTCTTATTCCACTCATCAACACAATTAATTAAAACTAAAGGACAATAAAACTCTAATAAATATATCCAAATAAGTTTGTTTTTTTTTTTTTAAATAATCATCTATTATTATTATTATTATTAAAATGTTACAGAGATTAATATATAATTTATGATAAATAAGATTAATTGTAATATTTAAGTTTTTCATCTTCTTTTTTTATTTCTATGTCAATATATTTATAATCATATCATAAAAAAATTTATTTTGAAGTATAGTTATTTTGAGTTATGATTTTTTCATATTAAATAACTAAAATTAAAATTAAAAAATGAATATCAAATTAAAAATAAATTTAAATAAGAATTAATATAAAATAAATAAATTAAATTTTATTTAAAATATTATCCAGAGGAAATACCATGATAAAATTTCATATTAGAATAAAAATACATTTTGAGGTAATATGAATAGTTATAAAATAAAAGTTTGTTTGAGAATTTAAAATTGTTTAAATATTATATATATATATATATATATATATATATATATATATATATATATATATATATATATATATATATATATATATATATATATATATATTAAAACATAATTTATATTTCTTTTGCTTTTTTTTTTATGCTTAGATAATCGTTTTTGACATAAATAAAAAACAAAATAAAGCCAAGTTCAAAGTTACCTTTTTTATTAGTAAAAGTAGAAAATATAAAATAATTTTTCTATTATCAAAACAAGATTTTTATATTTTTATTGTTAAGAATAAAAACATTATTCAAATAATTACAAAACAAGAATATTATTAACGAAAGCATATGGATTAAGTTGGGCAATGCTTGTTAAGCATAAAGCCGAAATGTTCCCATGGAAGTGGTATTATAGGGGCCGAAAATTGAAGAGTAAATAAAAATTAATATTGCAAAAGGGGAAGTTTACTCGGTCAGTCCATTCATAGAAACCTTTTATACTGTATTTGTAGGTGATTTAGTGATGAATGTAGACATTAAGGAACAATCATGTACATGTTGTGGTTGGCAAATGTCGGGCATTCCATGTGATCATGCATGCGTAGTTTTACTCTCCATAGGGCAATATGTCGCGGATTTTGTTGATGAAATCTTCAAATCCCAAGCACAACAATTGGTATACTCGGACACTTTTCATGGTATTGAGACATATGACATGCCAAAAGTCCAAGACGACAGGCCAGCTCGAGATGTCATGAAATGCATTCTTCTCTTTAAAGCCACTTCGCATGCGCGCCTCCCGAAGGCTGCCAAGAAAAGCGCATTGAGTCACGATTTCAAAATAAGCTGACCGCTTATTGCTTTACCATGCATATATAGAAGTAATACAGAAAATCCTGCTTAAAATCCATTAGCATGATTAATGTCGTTGATTTTCATATTAGTGAACTGGCTATACACATTCCATTTGGTTTGTGTTTTTCTTTGGTTAATTAATGTTTATGAACTATGTGGCATGCTTTCTAGAAGTTTAGGTAAAAATGCTATATTATCAGTGGAATTATGTTTCTTTGTATGCGCTATGTTAATATTCGTTTCATGAATGTGTGTATGCAAATTTATATATATTATCATCCAAGTTTTATTAAGCATGGACAAATTCCAACGGAAACGTAAGCAACATCTTCTGCAAGCAAGGCATAAGGTGATGAGATATAACTCATATGAGACATTAATAACTAATTTAACAAGATTGCTTATTAACGTGCATAGTTTGGTTTGTTTTGTATGTAACTTTAGGTGAAGCTCCCACAAACTTGGAAGCATAAGGTTCAGTGGAAGAAGTTCTATCTATTATACATCAATTGCCCGAAAGCATTAGTTGGAAGCTATTGAACGCCTCGGTTTGCGGGACTCATACACCAGATGCCGAGATCCGCACGAGTTATGACACTATCTTTATATCATACCATAATCATTGTATAAGATTGAGAGAGATCTAATTTCAATGTGACAATAGATGATGTCATGAAATGTTAAGGGGATCCTTATTAGTGGACCCGATGTTATTGTCTATCCGCGGCGTGGATTAACATCTCATGTATATTCTCTTAATAGGTTGGAAGAAAGTCTAATAGACTTAGAAGTCGACAATAAATTCCAGAAGGTGTTCATTATTTTTTCATGTTGGCACCAAACAAGAAGTCGAGGGCATATGACTTACGTGGACCTTATATGGAATGGTGAGGTTAATGTACAAAGAAATTGGAGCAAAATCGTGCTCCAATACTTAGAAAATGGAATAAGGAAATTCCATAGTGGCAATGGCATATACATGTACGGTTGTTTGCTCTTCCTACAGGTATCTCAACTTTTTAAGAGTTGATGTTCGTTGTTATGAATGTGCTATAATATTGTTTATAACGAGTACTAATTTATCCTCAATTTGCAGATTTTTTACCTATCAAAAACATATTTGCCATCGATGGATGTTCCTGTAGCAATGCCATTTTGTTCTATCTGGAATGACCAGTTAGTCAAACGACAACTAACTAATGAAATTACAATGTTAAGTGGTAGATATAATAAATCGCATGTGATTAGCTTAAACGATATCAATATTTCATGGTAGACTTTGTATTTTAATATATCTTATATTATTATTTTTGTTAATGTTGATGTACTACAAATTTATTCCGGTAGAAATCCAAATTGGGCAAGAAGTTCCACTCCATTTGATCAAGCAAGACATGAACTGAACATGCACCTCCATTTGGCTGAGTAAATGAGCATCGTGGCAAACTAAATCCACAATTCAGTAGACATTGTGATGACTCCACTATTATAAGGATCTAATTGCATTAGGTTAATTAATTGTCATGACCTTATGCCTATAAGTATTCAAGTTTGGGCTGCCTCTTTACCTTGACAGCATTCAACGCCGTCTCACAATCAACACAACAAATTTTACAATTGGTGTCCTCAATTATTCGCGATTTCACCACACTTGAAGAGCAATTAAATAGTAGAGGAAGACAACAAAATGAACCAGTACTATCCATTCATTCTCCTTCTATTCAATCTCAACCAACACATGCATATCATGACAATGATTTTGCTACTGAATTTGGGGCTACATCCTCACTGAGAGATCAACATTATGAGGCTCCAACAAATGACTTTGATGTTGAAGTTTGCTAGAGAAATGTGATGTCAATGCGCAACATATTCTCATCTAACAAATGAACCTCACTGATGATGGAATAGAGTCAGAGCAGAGCCAATGACATCGCATTATGAGGCTCCAACAACTGAAGGTTGTCTATCCGCTCTCTCGCGCCCTCAATCAAAGATAGAAAATGCGCTTTAAATAGATGCCAAAGATATATAGAAATTCTTCTGCGAGAGTCGTGGGCACTAATAAAGAGAAAAGAGGATGGCACGAAGACTTGTCAAGAGAGTTGCAGCTTGCAAATCACCTTTCGTCCAACAATGTGCTCAAGATTACCTTAGGCTTTCCCCCAAACATAAATTTGTAATTGATTTTGCCTTAGATCTCATACGATGAAGGTACATTATCGTAATTGTGCTTATGCAATTTTGTGTTTATATCGTTTCATTTTTTTACTATTCATGTAATGTGGAGGTATTATGTCGAATGCATGGAATGTTTGTCACTCGGTATGAGATGGCATGCCTAGAAGGAAATCAATTCATCGATTCTGAGGTACATATATCACATGGTTTATGTTTCCTCTATAAAGCAATTCAATTATTTTATCAGTTATCCATATGCAGGTTATTGGAATGTATTTTCGTTTACTGAATGCATAACAGGGACCATCACGAGTGAATCACTATTTTGATCCTTCATTCGCGGTGGTTTACCAATATTACTTTAACAACAATATATGTTAATCTTGGTTTTTTACATGTTCTAATTCGTTTTAAGAAATTGCGTTATAGGTTCTTGATCAGATCCCTCGACAAGCAAGAAAGAATTGTTGCTCGATCGCTCCAAACACTATCTTGACCCCACAACCACTACAGCCATTGCCTCAAGCACTTGTGGAAAGGTATGGATGTTGTATAATCTTTAAATGCTATATATTTGTTAATCCATTATCAAATTAACGAATGATATATTCACTATTATAGTTAATTTTGCCTGTATGTGTGGATACTTATTGGTATGTACACATAATTAACTTCACGCAAAGCTTGTTGAGTTACTATCTTCATTGTCAATGACTCGTGGCAAGTACATAAAGGGCTCTTCCAAATGATAGTCACATTCTTTAGGACAATGCTTGAAGGCCTATGATGTGCATATAGATATGGACATAGGGAAATTGGAGCATGTCTACCCGGATGTTATGCAGCAAGAAAAGTGGTAACATTATTTCAACATATTTCAAGTTAACAAAGATGTTTATAGACAACACAATTATCATTACTTGTTTTTTTCTCACAAAATGGAACAATTAATTCATGTGTATAGGCATGACTGTGGAATTTATGTGACCAAATATATGGAAGTTTGGAATGGCGCAACACTAACAAAATCGATTGTTGCGGTAAATGAATTATAATAATCTGTTATATATATATATATATATATATATATATATATATATATATATATATATTCAGTACATTATATACGCTGAATTACACTTGTGTTATTTGTGTTTTGTAAAAGAAAATGGATTATTACAGGATAAAGTTGTTATGTAAATTGGTGATGCACAATGATAATGGTGAATTGGAGCGAATTCGTAAAGCATGCAAGTGTAATTGACAGTTGTAGCCGTTTGGTAGCCATTTTTTGTTCTTCTGGATAACAGAAACATTTGGAAACTCTATTACACCATATATTATAGAAGTTGGGAAACTGATATATATCAAGTACCCAAACGAATCAACAATGCAATTGGGTATCACCCATGTTTTGTATATCTTAGACTTTCACCGTATGACTAAATTGGTTAGGTTGCTACCCATTTAAAAGGTAGAACTTTTCCTATTTGCTGCCTTATGTGCTTGGGGTTGCAATAGAATGATGTTCAAGATAAGGCGCTTAATTTTCAATGGTGGATATATGTTCTTAGAATCAACAACTATAATGGTTTTGTCATTCAATGAGCTCATTTAGAAACAATCCAATTGCTGTCATTCATTGAGCTTTGAAATTAATTGTTATCTTCAAGTTTGATTCAAGTAAATAAATTAGAGGAGTCCAAATATAATTCATGCATTTCATGAAATATAAATGGGATGACAACTCAGTTTTTAAACAGCAAAACGTGTTAAATAGGGGTTTAGGGACTTTCTATTAAGGTAGTACCTTATACTTGTAAGGTAGTACCTCAATTACATTAAGGTAGTATTTGAAATATATTAAAGTAGTACATGTGCACTCGGGGTCATAGGGAAAAAGGGCTCGAGTTTATTTTACCTAAACATTACTACGTATAACTGGTTACAACTTTTCCCTAGCTATGACCGTATGTCACCTGGCATGAATTCCTCAAACATTTCACATACATACTTACTTCGTTCTCCATTGAAGAGTCCAAATATAATTCATGTATCATGAAATATAAAATGGATGAAAATTGAGTTTTGACAACAAAGTAACAGGGGTTTAGGACTTTTTGATTAAGGTAGTACTACATTTTGTAAGGTAGTACTCACATTACATTAAGGTAGTAATGAATTATATTAAAGTAAGACTGTGGGCACTCAATATAGGAAAAGGGTTTGAGTTTATTTTATCTAAACATTACTAGCGCATAACTGTGCTAACTTTTCCCTAGCTAAGGATTGGCGTCACTGGCATGAATTCCCAAACATTTCACATACATACTTACTTTGGTTCTCCATCGAGGAGTCCAAATATAATTCATGCATTTCATGAAATATAAATGGGATGAAAACTGAGTTTTTGGACAGCAAAATGTGGTAAATAGGGGTTTAGGGACTTTCTATTAAGGTAGTATATGATACTTGTAAGGTAGTACCTGCATTACATTAAGATAGTCCTTACACTATATTAAAGTAGTACCTATTGATTACTACCCAAATAGTGTTGTTTCATACTCTTAACACTCCGGGTTTTGAGCATGTTTTGTGTAGTAATCAACCAAATTGAGTCAGTTGGCACATTAGGGACTTGAAGAATAAGCTTCCGATCAAATTCATGGCACTTTAGTTTCACAGCTATATATTAAAGATAAGGATCCAAATTTCAAGCATGAAGAAATCAATTGGAAACTCGTAGCCACAGTAAACTGGCGTAGAACTAGAAGCGTAAAAATGTAGAATTGCGTAAAGCCCTTGCCAATTTCGCACGAATTTTCGCAGCCCCGCTACCCTCATAAGGCCGTGAACTTGCAAGATTTCAAGGGGCCTATAGCCCTTACAAATTACCGCCATTCTTTTGACTTTTTGTCTATCTTTTTGTTTTCTTCCCAAATTCTCCTCATGTAATAGTGTTTAGTTTATACGATTTGGTAATTTGTATTGTTTTGGTGGTATATAATACCCAAAAGAACACTTTGTAATTCATGCATTTCATGAAATATAAATGGGATGACAACTGAAGCTGGACAAGAACGTGGTAAATAAGGGTATTAGAGACTTTCTATTAAGGTATAGTAATCATACTTGAAATATAAATGCAAGCCGCTGTGGCAAACATTTGCTGCCTCAATTGCTAATGGGATTAAGAATGATATAATGAGTTTTGAAACGCATATAACAGTATGCCTGCTTAAGACCAAAGAGTGAATGAATGGGGAAAAAGAAAGAAAGAATGTATGGAAAAGGGGAGTCGAGTAGAAAGTAAACCTAAATAGAACTCCTAGAATACCCGACTAACAATATGATTGTAAATTGTATTGGAATAGGGGCTGACGAGGAGGAAATCCCGAATTGATCGAGATTCTGAGGATTGGAATCAAAGTGCAACATGCTTTTTGATTTGTTCTTCAACTCTCTCTTTTGTTTCCATTTTGGAGTTTGTTCTCCACTTCTCTCTCTCTATTTCTAAAAAGTTGAAGGATTATGAAATAAGTGGATTTATTGAAATGAATTGAGTGTACCAAGAGTTATTGATTGTTTTTAAATTTAAATGAATTAAAGAAAAATTGCAATGAGTATTGGAAACCAAGTATTTCAGATATAAATGTATATACACTATTGTAAATTGCTATGAATGATTTTGTTTTCCATTAGAATGTTAACCGTTAAATTAGAGTTAAGGATAAGTTGGTATAATCAATAAGGGTTTAGTGATCTCTCTTATTAAGTGTAGTACCCGCATTATTAAGTAGTACTTGAATTACAAAGTCAGACCAGCACTCGGGTCATGAGAGAAAAGGGTTTGAAGCTTATTTTTACCCAAAGATTAACCCGTTGCAACTTTTCCCCCTAGTTAAGGACTCCATGCCACTGGTGAATTCCCAAACACACATACATACTACTTTGCTTCAACATCGGCGAGTCCACCAAATATAATTCATGCATTTCATGAAATATAAATGGATGAAAACCGAGTTTTGACAAAATGTGAAAAATAAATTTAGATTTTCTATTGTTATAGTACCTACATTATTAAGGTAGTACTGAATATATTAAAGTAGTACTGCATCAAATATGGGAAAGGTTTGAGCTATTTACCTAAACATTACTACGTATAATGTCACAACTTTTTCCCCTACCAAGGACCACATACCACTGAAGTATGAATTCCAAACATTAGATAATATACTTACTGTTCTCCATCGAGGAGTCCAAATATACCATGCAATTCATGAAATATAAATATGATGAAAGTGGAGTTTTCGACAAAGAAAATGTAAAATAGGGTTTAGGACTTTCGGTTAAGGTAGTACTACTACTGTAAGGTAGTACTCAGATACATTAAGGTAATAAGTTTGAATTATACAGTAGTACCGTGCACTTGGGTCATAGGGGAGTGGTTTGAGTTTAATTTTACCTAAACATTACCACAGATAACCTGGTTACTACTTTTTCCTCCAGCTATGGGATGCTCTCACTCGAAGTATGAATTCCCACACATACATACTTACTTTAGTTCTCCTCATCGAGGAGTCTAAATATATTCATGCATTTGAAATATGGGCCAGGATGAAAACTGAGTTTTTGGACAACAAAATAAAATGTGGGTTTAGGACCTTCATTAAAGTAGCACCGATACTTGTAAGGTAGTACTCCAGATACATTAAGGTATGGCTACTTCGAATTATATAGTACCTATGCACTTAACATAGGAAAAGGGTTTTGAAGTTTATTTTTACCTAAACATACTACAGATAATCTGTTACAACTTTTTTCCCTAGCTAAGGACCGCATGCTCACTCAAAGTATGAATTCTCAAACATTTCACATACATACTTAATTTGGTTCTCCATTGAGGAGTCCAAATATAATTCATGCATTTCATGAAATATAAATGAGATGAAAATTGAAGCTAGACAAGAAATGTGATAAATGTGGTTTTAAGGACCCTTCGCACAACACCCGAAGGTGATTACGTATAACAAATTTTACTTCCCTACACACCTAATCTTAGCACAAAGTAAGATTCCCCTAACTTTCATATATATATGTTTAATTTCATTCTGTCCAGTGGATGCAACTATAATTCATGTACTTTATGAAGCGAAAAAGGGGATGAACCGAGTATCGACGGTAAAGACGATAAGAAAGTGGCTACAAACCCTTCCATTAAGGTAGTACTTGAGACCTCACGGCACACAGGCTGGGATTAGCAATTAAGAAAAATGAGGTTGTGGGGGACAAACATTACCAAACATACACATTAAGCGGTACAATTACAAATTATCTTCACAATCATTTTTTCTCGCAACCACTCATCCAAAAACAAATACTATTTTTCATGAAACTAAACACAATTGGCCACACTTTTCCTTAGCTCTAGAGGAAGGCACCAATCCGGAAAGGGGGGGGCTTCACAAATTGGGGCAACATTGTTAGCGTGAGCTGTTACGCCGACCTACTACTCAACAGGTGGCCTAGCTTTTTTTTCTTCGCTCTTAAGGATTGATGAAGATGGAGAAAAGAAAAGAAATACAAAGTTGGGGAAGATGGAAGATCTAAGAAAGAAGGCAGCCCTGATGTTAAATGCTTTTCTTGTTTTTATCCACTGAATACCTGGGATTGTTTGGAGGGGCAATTTCGCAGATTGCTAGTCTACCACTTTTGTTCCTCAAAGACAATTTTTTTTTTCAAATCTACTAACTGATGCAATTGAAATTCTTTGTACCTATTTATCTTTATTTCAAATAAACAGCATTGGAAACATTTTCAGATTAAAAGTTTTAATGAATTTTTATTTTTTCATTTATTTTAAACTAAAATCATGTGGGACAAGAGAGATGGGTTGGGTTTAATGAATTTTTGTTTTTTATGAATTTTAAACTAAAATAACATGGGAGAGGTGAGAGGGGAATCATTCTTTCCCTTAGTGCTTTGGGTGTGTCCCACGAGTCAACTTATAAAATGATACTTAGAGGCGAAAAGAATTACCAAATGCATGTTTTTACACTCACCAAGGCACATTTGTTACAGACAAATATTATTTGGGTTGTTTTCTTCTTATTGGCTCAATAATAGTGCACTTTAACATAATTTCTTTTTTTGATTGTTAATTTTTTACAAAATAGTAGATTATAATATTAATTTTTTTATCTTCAATTTTTAAATCGAATCCAATCAATTTAAATTACTTTAGTAATTTATTATCCGTAAACGAACAGATCATAATCGGTAAATCGTTAACGTACAGCTCCTTATTTGTTTTTCAATGGGACCCCAATGTGCCTACAGCAGTTCTTATTTTTCCCGGAAATATGTCCACGTGTCCTGTATGCTTCCAATTTGTTTGTGTTTTTTTTTCAGTTATTAAAATGAGTTTGTCTTAAGTCTTTGGGAAGTAGTTAGTTTGTTCAAGACATGTTGGAGTTCGTGGCTTGATTCTCGGTTACCGAGTTGTTGATCATTTTTTTTTTTTTTTTATATTTTAACCCACGCAAAAAGACCAGTTTGTATATTTTTTAGCGTTGTTGTTTCTGCAAAACGTATTCCATATGGCCACTTACTCTGTCTTTTTCTTTCATCTTTTAAACCAACAGGAATTTCAGCATTGAATTATATTGGGTTAGATAATTATTTCATCATATTTCAACATATTTCAGTATAATTACCTGTGAGATCAAAACCAAACCATTCCTATAATTCTTTATTTATTACATGCTACAATTTTCCTACTATTTGCTGGTTTGATGAAACTGCATTGTTGAGCAAGACTCATCCATAAAATTTAATGAGAACCAAATGATTTGGTCGGACTTCAGAATAAACAAAACCCCAAATTCGAACCTATAATGGAGAAAAAGTGAAATAAAGGGTTAGGGGGAGATTTTTTTGGGTGGAGAGAATTTAATAATTTTTAGCATCCTCCAATATCCCAAAATGCAATGATTTCTCAACTTCATGTTCACAAATATTGTTATATTTTTGTTTATCTTATGGTTACGATTCAGTTGGGAAGATTTAAAGTAACCTCAATACTAAATAAATAGAACAAAGTATGTAAACAACTCATAGTTTTCTTCTTCCAAATAATATTCTTCATGTTGTACTACTACATATCACACAAATTTATATTTCAGTGTAACTGGGATGAGTTTGAGACAAGTTTCAAGTAAATAGGGTATCCCAAATGATAAATACCTAAAATAGGCATGAAATGGGATTGTTTTTTTAAACAAAAATGTATAAATTCAAAAACAAAAATGTATGAGTTAAATTTGCTTCGACGAAGACCAACACAAATGCAAGCTGATTCAGCTAAACCTCTAATTCCTGAAAGCTTCCCAGAACGATTCTGTGGAAGGCTGGTGTTGTTGCATTGAAAATGTTGAACAAAATGGAATATAGGCTGCATGACATCTTTGTAATAATCTGAATGCAAGACATAAATGGTGGGAATGACCAGATATAATCAAAGAAGAAAAGAAGATAAATACAAGATTGAATGTTCATGATTTCCATCTTGGTTCATTTCTTAAATTTGAATGCTATTTATTGAAACCTCAGCAAATTTGAGAGGACAAATTTTTGTACAGATCCTTAATTATTTGAGAACAAAATATCCTTGGCCTTGGTAAGATACTTTACTGAACTTGGAATTCTTCCATTGAGGCGTCTTGTACCCTCATATTTAGGTGCTTTGTTTCAATTTTTTATCATAATCTCAAACAATTATAATTATAATTAGTACGATACAATGAATATTATTATTATTATTATTATTATTTAATGTAAAGAATATTCTTCTGTCATGCCTGCATCAAGTAGGCTGTTTCTCAACGCTTAGGATAGGTAAGGGTATAGGAGGGAGGGGTTCCGGGTTCAAGTCTCAAGGGGACATTTTACCACATTTTAATTAAATTGTTTACAGTTAAAAAAAAATTTTCAAGTTTTAAAAATAAAAAAATGTACAAAGTAAAAGGCAGAGCCAGTTAACTTATGTTACCTAGTTTGGAAACATTCACCTGGTTAGAGTCTCTTTCAAAACAATGAGAAAGTGATTGTTAAAGGATATAAAAATGCAGAGTAATTAAAAACATTGATATATATAGAGATATATATATATCTTAATCCTAAAAATGTTGATTTTCTTTTTTCTCAGAAAACTAGTGGGCTGGATGAAATAGATGGTGATAATTGTAGATGTCTGCTTGAGAAATTGAGACGTAAGGTATGAAATAACCTCATCACATTCCACGATCAATTTTTTTTTTTTTTTTTTTGAAAGTCAAACACTTTAGCTATAATGAAATAATTTATTTCTTATTTATTATAGAAAGTACAATTTTCCTACATTTTTGTTGATATGATAAAACTGCATCAGTTGAGCAAGAACTCAATGAGGCTGCATCCATAAAATTTAAAGGCTTCAGAAAAAACCAAAACCCCAAATTCAAGCCATTTATGAAGAAGAATTGAATACAAGTTCGGAGGTTTGTTTTGGTAGAGAGTCGGTGAAAAGAAACAAGAGTTTATTGATTATTAGCATCCTCCAATATCCCAAAATGCAATGGTTTCTCAGCTTTATGTTCACCAATATTGGTGCTATATTTGTTTATCTTATGGTTAGAATGATTCAACTAAGATTTAAAGTAACCTTCAATGCTAAGTAAATGGTGGCAAGGTATGTCACACAACTCATATTTTTCTTTTTCCAAACACATTCTACATGTTGTATTATTAAGCATTGTAAGCTTTAACTTTTATTTTCAAATGATACATAAACCATTATAGACAAGATTTTTGAACATAATGATTTTCACAATCACATAATAAAACAAGAGTCTTTG